>MU108263.1:0-30376 GCA_012274485.2 Sinapis alba
AAAGCACTTTCTTCCTTCACCATCTCCCTCAGACTAATCTCTATGACATCCCTAATATGTCAGACGAATACCGGTACCACACACAAACATTTCTTTTACCCTTTCTCTAACGATCTTATTAAACGGTACCATTGATTTGCTTGCCATGTTTTTTTAACAACAGAACGGCTATGAAGGAATTCGGGAAGAGGCTAGAGAATCTAGCGGAAGAACTGTTGGATTTGCTGTGTGAGAATTTAGGGTTGGAGAAAGGGTACTTGAAGAAGGTGTTTCATGGGACAAAGGGTCCAACTTTTGGGACAAAGGTTAGCAACTATCCACCATGTCCTAAGCCGGAGATGATCAAAGGGCTTAGGGCTCACACAGATGCAGGAGGCCTCATATTGTTGTTTCAAGACGATAAGGTCAGTGGCCTTCAGCTTCTCAAAGATGGGGTTTGGGTTGATGTTCCTCCACTCAAGCACTCCATTGTCATCAATCTTGGTGACCAACTTGAGGTACAATTGTTCATATTTAACCCATATAATCAGCAAAGTGGTTTAGATTTACCCGGATTATCTTTCTCATAGGTGATAACCAACGGCAAGTACAAGAGCATAATGCATCGTGTACTGACTCAAAAAGAAGGAAACAGAATGTCTATTGCGTCGTTCTACAACCCTGGAAGCGATGCTGAGATCTCTCCAGCACAAACTCTTGTGGAGAAAGAATCGGAGTACCCGAGTTTTGTGTTTGACGACTACATGAAACTCTACGCTGGAGTCAAGTTTCAGCCCAAGGAGCCACGGTTTGAGGCCATGAAGAATGCTACAGCAACCACAGGTGTGAACCCGGTTGCCACGGTGGAGACATTCTAATTGGAAGTGGGGTATTCTATGAAGGCAATAAAGATATGAATAACAAAATGGGTTTGATATGCTGGGTAATGTCAATAAGTATTAAAGTTGATGCAAGTAGAATCAAGAACTGACTAGTGATCACTGATGAATCTGGTGTGGTTAAGATTGGGAGTGTTTATAACATATGAATATTGAAAAGAAAAAAAAGACTTAAAATGATTATAAAAGTTGCAATATCATAAAGATCAGAAACGTGCATCATTTCATCAGTAAATTCCACAAAACAAAAACAAACAAAGCTCACACATAATTAGGAAAACAAATTCAATCAAAACACCATCAAAATGGTTTCAGCTTATCCAATAAGTGCATGTAGCAGAAACGCACCTTCCATGTTTAGCCTTTTGATTTTAGCTTCCTATGATCGAATGGGTTCCATCAGAAAAGCTTTTCAAGATTCAGTTACCTTCTTATCATCTCCTTCCGCAGCTGCTTCGTTGGAACAATGGTTCTTAACAACAGTCGATATGTCAGTTTCAGAAGCACCAGCAAGTTTGAATCTTTCAACTGCTGAGTCAAGATTCTTCTCCCAACCGCTTACACTGATTTTGCATTCCACTTGTGATCTTTCAAACAGCATATTTCCCCAGAATAGATGGATCTGTGATCTCATAGCAATCGCTTGCTCTGCTGCTTCTGCTGCTGTAACAGCTTCCGAAGCCTCCCCATTTTCTCCATCTCCTTGCTTCTTTCTCCTCTTTGAAACTTCTTCTTTCTTGTTCGGGTTTTTCAGATCATTCATCCTTTGTTCTTCAAGCTTCTCCCACATCTCAGTCGCAGCTTTCATCTTCTCTTCTGCGCTATCAAAGAGGGCCAATGTTTCTGTTGAATCCCATGCAGACAAATCTATCTTCTGTGCCAAAGCAAAAGACCAATGGAGCTTTGCCATCTCGAACTGTTGTTGTCCTAAAGCGAGCAGACCCTCATAAAAGTCAGGTTTGATTGACAAGGCGTGCTCATACTTTTCCTTAGCAAGAGTGTATCTCTCTTTCACCCACTCGTAAGCAGTCTGAAGCTGCTCCGCGACCTTTTCCTTTCCAGCAGATTCTTCCAACGGAATGCGTTTCCTTGCAGCGCACATATGCACGTTACCCCAGTTGAAGAAAGCTAACGCAGCAACTTCTTGGAACTTGGCAGCAGCTTTCTCGAAAAGTGGTTGAGCTTCTTCACTAGTGACCGTTTCCTCTAGCGCCTCAGAGCAAAGCTCCATCCCCATCTCATGCAAATCAACATGAGCATCGGGGTCAATACCCACGTGCGACCGGAAAAGCTGAGCAAAGTCGAACAACCAATCATCCATCTCCAGTTCCTTCATCTCAGGATCTTCAGAAGAAGATGTTTTCTCCTTATCTGATTTCTCATTGCTGGCCTCTGTTTCCGATACTGTTTCACTCAGAGATGCTCGGATATCTTCTTCAACAGGCTTCTCTTCCACTTCCCCTTCCACTACCTCCTCCTCTTCTACTTCTTCTTCCTCGGGCAAAGGTGGCTCCTGCTCAGGACTTACATCAACAACATGCAATCTCAACATCCCAACAGAGTCAGACTTATCTGATTCAGGCTCCTTAGTCAAAACACCATCAGCAACAGTTTCAGCCAACCTAAGCTCCGCAGTAGAAGTGACAGTAACCAAATCACCATCATTATCTTTATACTTAATCAACACCGACTTGGAAGACGGAAAACGAGTCCTCACAATATCCCTCAATACCTTAAACCCACAATTCACAGGCATCTGACCCAACCTTATATCATGGTCATAAACAAACTTCAACGGCCTCCACCTAGTTCTCTTCTCTTGAGTCAGGACTGCCACCACAGATGAAGAAGACTGCTCTGCCGCCGCCTTCATCATACCTTTAGAAGACGAATCATTCAACGGCTTCAACACAATTTTCGGCATATGGGTCTTCCCTTCATGACCATTTTCTATCACAGGATTCATCTTTGGCCGTTCTACCTTACTATTGCTATTGGTACTAACAGACCCAACAGGCGAAGGAGCTACCTTTTTGTGAACCTGACGAGAAGGCAAGCAAGGACCAAGACCATTAACCGGACCACCCAAAGCAGCAGAGGCACCAAGAGCAGCAGGTGAAGGCCGGCTCTGAGGACCAGGACCACACATCATCAACCGTCTCGACATCTCCGTAGCGTCCTTATGATTCGGATCAGCTCCCAACAGCAAATTCACATCTTGCACAGCCAATTCATACTTCCCTACAGCTTCAAGAGCTCTAGCTCTCCTCAGCAGAGCTCTAGTGAACCCAGGCTGGACCTGAAGCGCCATTGAACACTCAGAGATCACCTTCTCGTAATCAATCGGCTTCATCTGCATCAAACACGCGGCGCGATTGCTGTGAAACACGGCTCGGTCCGGGTGGCTCTTTGGGATAAGCTTAAGCGCATCGGCGTACTGGTCGAGAGCGCCTTGGAAATCCTTGCTTTGGAACTTCTTGTTCCCTTCTTCCTTGAGCTCGTGAGCGCGTTTCAGGAAGACGGAGGCGTCGAAATCGGTTCCGCCGTTGACGACGGGTTTCGAGGAAGATGAGTTTTCGGCGGAATTGGGCTGTTTCGGACCGCCGCCGCCACTCTTCTTCTTCCTCGCTCCGGATTTCCCCATTGTTGCTATCAACAGAATGCTCGATTCAACGCAAAAGCTGATGTGATACCGAGAAGGAACCTGGAAAACCCTAAAGACATCAATTAATCAGATCAATTTTCAGCCGTTGGATCTACTGGAGCCTAGAGGGCTAATGTTAGTTGGGCTTTTATATACTTTGACCCAAAGGCCCAAAAGAAATACTATTTTAATTATTTTTTAAAGTGGTATTTTAGTGATAAAAATTTAAAGAAAATTATTTCAGAGAATTGATTTTATTATAGTAGTATTATTTTTAGTTTAAAAAAGTAGTATCTTCCTCTATAGGGGGAAATGTGAGAGTAAAAAAAGTGTTATACCGAGACCAGCGCCATTCTGTCTCCACAGTCCCTATTTATTTGCAAAACCGATGTTCGAATAGCACTTTTAGGATTTAGGTCCCTCGTTCTGTCAAAAAGAAAGTTGAGCTGTTTATTTTATCGTTTAGACCATTTCTATTGGAAAATTCTTAAGGAGGAGTTCTTAACGGAAGTTAAGAACCTATTATTAATTTTAACAAATAAAAAGTTAAGAACTGGTTCTCTTAAATCTTTCTTAAATAAGGATTTAAAAACCGGTTGTTAACTTCCGCTAAGAATCCCTCTCCAAGAACCCCTCTCTAGGAACCCCTCAGTAAACATATTCTTACAAACAAACTATAACCCGAGAGACAATAATGGTGATTAGATCACTTTTGATTACTTTAGGAAGCTTTAAGCTTTTGTTTCGAAATTTTCTTTTGCGGGTGTAAATGTGCACAGATAATGTCTGTGTAATTGTAAATGCTGCGGATGATAAACATCTTCATTGCACGTTTTAAAGTCTTGCATGGTTCAAAAGTTCTTTTTCGGTGTAAATGTTTAAAAAGTTACTTTTTACTTACTAGGAACTGTATTCTTACAATGTACATACGAGGAAAACAAAAATGGCACAGTAGATAGAAACACATAAGTGAAATGGGTCTTATTCTCCAAATTCAAGTTGCAAGAAACCCAAAACAAATAAAAACGCTAGATAGATTACCAAATCAGAGCCATGATGACCTTAACAAATAGATGTTTAACTGAAAATTAGAATATACAGTATATTAATAATATACTCAAACCGGTAGGTTATAATAAAGCTGGGTAAGAGACGCAAGTTTGACCTACATACAATATTTGTAGCGCGAATAAAATTAAGTTCTAAAATTAACTTGGGATTTTTATGTCTACTAAAAATCTAAGACATTTATTTATTTCTTGTACATTCCATATTTTATACGTGGCTTAAGAACTTGGCAAAACATACCAATCTACCTCAAACAGTGTAACCCAACTCAATTTTATTTGTTATGTTTTGAACAAAGTTGTGAAATGATTGTTGCTTTTATATTCCATTACCAGCTTACGAACCTAAAGTTTAGGGTATATACTTTAGACTTTAGCTTTGATGAAAGGGATCATTGAGTGAACCGCAGAGGGCAAGAATGTGCAGACAAATAATGTGACAACAACAAATGCATGGGAAGCATAAAAATGGCTGTGGTGGTGGGCAGCACTAAAGATATCGTTGGACCCAAAATAATTATATATATAGCCTTATGCATTGTTGTCAGAGTACATCTTATAAATCAGTATTCTAGAAAAATGGCCTCTATCACTATAGATAATAAAGTACATATGTATAACTAGTATCTAGGAACTAAGACCATCTCCATCAGTGGTTCTTAGGGAAGGGTTCTTAGCGGGATTTAAGAATCGGTTCTTAATTTTAACAAAGAAAAAGTTAAGAACCGGTTCTTAAATCCTTAAGAACCTCTCCCTAAGAACCCCTCAATGGACATGCTCTAACAATTCTACTTTGTATTCTGTTCAATAATATATTCCATAATTTTATTTTGCCGGTAAGAAAACAATAATCTATACAGGTTAAAGCATTTTATATCGGTGGCCACACTTGGTACACAAAAATAACGTATTAAATACGTGCAATTATACTAACTTTTTGATATAATCAAAGATGTGTTATAATACAATGACATCTTTGTCGCATTATGCTACAGTTAATGCTTACACATGAAAACTTTCGGGCAATCAAACATGTTGCCCTAGATAGATCCAAGTGAATAACCAAAAAAAAAACATTTATAGCTTTTTATTTCTTGTAATTTTTCACAGCGATTTTCTACTCAAAGTTTTCTTTATCTCCAAACACCAAAAACTTTCTCACCAATGAAACTAACAAATCTACTAACCGACCCCTTCTCCTCCTCCTCGGCCGCTTCTTCACCAACTTCTCCGGTACAGAACTCCTCCGTTGACAACAATCCGCCGTTACAATCACCAGTATCATCAGCCAACTCGCTCGAACTCGTACACAGACAAGGACACGAACTCACAATCGGCTCACTGAGTCGACTCTGGATATCATTTGTACCAAAGCTAGGACTAGCGAGAGCTGATGAAGACTTCCCTGAACGCTTTCTCCGGCCTTTCTTCCCAGTTATGTTCTTCTTACTCTTTGTCTGTTTCTCCTTCTCCAAGTTGTCTTCGAAAGCGTCGATGATTTCATGGATCAGCTGGCGACTTGGTGAGGAGTCCCATCTTACCCAGTAACTAGTGTAACAGCTGAAACAGTCGCAGTGGAAGAGAGGCGAGTGGTTGTCGAAGTAGGCTTGTTTGTGTGGTTTGGTCTTGTTCAGGCGAGAGGTAGAGTTTTTGTCGCTGGAGTAAGAGGCGGTTGATATGAGGTAAGCCAAGACTTCATGATCTTCCGGAGAAAGAACCGATGCTAGTGATAAGATGGCAACGGGAAGGAGATGGAGAAGCTGGTTGTCTGATTTTATCTGCGGCGGCGACGGGTGTACAGTTCCTTTCCGGTAGAGCTTCTTCATTGCTTCCTAGAGAGATAGAGAGAGAGATAGGACTTTAATGAAGATGTAATTGACTTTAAATACCAAAAGGTTCATTAGGTTTTTGTTTCTTTCATTCACTTTTTTAATATTGTTTTGTGGTTGATGTATATGTAATTAGGCTATATACAAATCACATTTGATATAAAAATATTAAATATTCCAGTTGAAATGTTTTATTGTGTATAAATACATCATATGTTTTTACCCAAAAGCCTAAAAACAAATATTCTTTATGATACAAAATTTATTATTTATTATTTTCGTTTTGTTTGTGTTTATTTTTTCAAATATTATTCGGATTTGGATGTATGTATTTTTGTTTGGTTTTCGGAACTTTATTATAGTTTCATGAAACTTGTTTAATTCAAAACTATTCAAATGCTTAACAACTGGTTGACGGGAACGGTGCTTGATACCATCACCGTCCAACACTTGTAATTAAAGTGGTGTCATTTGTTTATATTAAGCTTCTAATCGGTATTCACATAAACGTATACTTTTCTCCTTTAAAGGTTCAAATAGTGTTATTCCATGGCAAATGAAACATTTTCTTATAAGTACCAAAACAATTCGGAGTAGTCTTGTTAAAAAGGAAAAATAAAACAATCAGACTCTTTAGATAAGAAATTTCATTGAGTTGGGATATAGTGGACTTCATTTGAGATACCCAGCTAAAATTATTGCAATAGACTGGCATATACTCCTTCCATTTTGATTTAATTATCGTTATAGAGAAAAAAAATTGTTTCAAAATAAGTGTTATTTTAGAGTTTCAGTGTAAAAGTTATTAATAAGATTCTTTATTTTATTTTTCCATTGGTTGAAATATGGTTAGATATATAAGTAATTATATTGTGTTTTTATTTTGGAAATTTACAAAATTATATATTTTATTAATATGTGTACATAAATCTAAAATGATAAGTAAAATGAAATGGAGTGAGTACTAATCAACAACTTTATAGATAGTTACTTTTCTAGTTCTGTAATCCCTCCCCCCTCCCCCCCCCAAAATATCTATATTTACATCATATCCAAACATTTTAATTATAGACTCGCAGATGTCAAAAAAAATAATTATAAACTCGCAGATGTCAAAAAAAATAATTATAAACTCGCAGAGGCATATGCTTTATTCTTTGAACAGCCTCACCTCATTGCCGTTTGAAAGCAACCGTGAGCTGGCCAACCTTTAAACCATTCTTCTTCAAGTCCACCTCCTTAGAATCGTTAAACGTCGCCGTTTTAAGCGATTCCTCGAACCCAACACGTAGTCCGCATCCACAGCTCTCAACCCTAGTCACCACTTCATTAGATGTTCGTTTAAAGTAACCGAACCATTTGGCTTGCATATAACCGTTCCTCCTCCACGGAGGCACGTGAATCTTTGCTCCCTTCATTGACCGTCTTATCTCAAAGCACATGATCCTCACAAGCTGTTTCAGCTCTTCAGGTGTTCCAACAAAGACACGTGGTAGTTGTGCTAAGAGAGAAATGTATCTTGTCGTAGGCCGAGCAATCTCAAATTCTCCGACAAGATTTGTCTCGACGACAAAACGGTTCTTATCTCCTCCGTTAACGTCAACGTACTCGTACTTCCCGGCGGGGTTATTGCCAAATCTCTCCCACCGGGACTTGCAAAGACCTAACGTAATATTAGTATGAATCACAAAAGGTATACACTAGGTGCGGTATTGTAAATTTATGCCCTACAAATGCGAAAACGTAAAGATATTAAATGATAATGAGATCAACATTTAAATTCCAACATCTACTATGGTCTAAATATATATTACATACAACTGCTTTGTATTACAGATGATATCCAACCTAGCATTGATATTTGTTAAAACAGCCTTATAATGATATGCTACAAAAATCATCAACATCACTCAATATCAGATACTATAGAATAAGTTATAACATATCTATAGCCTAATGTGAATATACTTCTACATGTGACTCTATATAGGTAGACCAATAAGACTCTATAAAAATCAAATGACCAATGAATCTTGAAGCTCATATATTGTGTTATCCTCTTGAACAAAGCAGTTTCCAATCAAGAGCCTTTTAACCCTTGTTTTAAAATATTTAATCTCTTAAATCTACAAATTAAGTTATAATGAACAAACTTTATTAACATCCCTGAATATCAAATAAATATATACAAATGTAAATTTCCTATAATATAGTCATTGAGAGCATGCATTAGTACCTGCATCAAAACCTTTGTTACGTAGATAAGCCATCAAGTGTCGTTTCTCTCCGACGAAATCACTTGCATTTACTACCTCATCAATTATTCTCCGCCGCTCTCCGCCGCCTCCGTGATTCTCAAGAATCTCCCGTAACTGCTCCTTCACATCTTCATAATCATCATCAACGTCTGAGTTATCATCATTTTCTTCCCCAGGATAAACCTCATCCGACAAAACTTTCACTTCCTTGTCGATAAAAGACTCGATAAGACCCCAAAGATCCTGTGTCTCCTCCGGAAAGTGATAGCTCCCGCTGCTGCTATCGAACGGTGGACGTGCACGCGCCGCCGCCACGTCGAAAACTGCAGCGAATCTGTTGAATCTTCTTGGAATCTGTACCATTTTATGTTATGCCCTTTTGCTGGTTGCTCCTGTCCTAAGCTAATTGTGATATATTTATAGATAAACACCTGAAAGTTGTATTTTAATGATGTTTTTCATTGTGTTGAAAAAGTCGTTGACTTTTAAACGGAGTAACGACAAAATGGTAAAACATGACAACAGAATGGTGTAACGATGGTGAATAATGGATTAACGGCGTTAATTTTGGGGTAACGGAGAAACTAATTACAGTTTTGGAATGTGCTGGCTGATTAATTTTTCTAAAATATCAACTGTCACCACCATATCGTCCTCATACAACCGCTTCAAAACGAACCACGTTTATCAAATCAGAATAATCAAACATTAACTAATACTACGGCTCCGATTGGTGACATGTAGTATTGAATTTGAGTTGCAGTATGTATTGCAGATCGATGTAACTTGCAGTAAAATTTGTGTGGTTAAAACTGTAAATTGATATGGTAAGCTTGCAGTGGAAATAAAAGTTATCATTTTATTAAAACTGATGACTGGTAACATTTTTGATGTATAAGTTATAGTATAGTTTTTGATAAGATAATTAAAGATATAAACATATAGATAATGAATACTTATTAAAATAAAGAAAATATTAAATTATTTAAAACTAATTTTTTTTTTTTTAATAAATATAAAATAAACTGTGATAAAAATGCAATATGTATTATTTTGTAGAGTTATAATTACTAAGAATATTATTTATTCGAAAGATAATAATAAAATAAATTAGAAAAAATAACAGAAGAAAAAATTAACTAAAAAGTCTGGAACAATAAAAAGATTTTTGGATGTTCATTCTCAATCATATTCTCAATCTCATCTCATATGTTGTTCATATATTGACCGTCAGTTGTTATTTCTTCTTCTTCAATAATTTAACCGTTTGAATATTTCAGAAAAATAGGAGTTAGAAAGTATAAAAATCTTTGACTAGCAAAAAAGTAGGTAGAGTTACGTTGTATAATATTGCTAAAATTTTGGAACCATAATTAAAATTTGAATTTACAAACAAAAATACTTACTAACGTAACCATTATTAATCATTGATACTAGTATTTGATTTTTCAGTTTCATAAAGATATTGCTAAATTTTTGGATTTAAAACCATAAAACTATTGTGTGGGTTTTAAAAATATAAATAAAATATTTGAAAATAAAATTACTCTTACGTATAGTTTTCTAAAGTAATTTTCTAACACATCTTCTACAACATGGGTTTTTCGTTGATGTTGCATTAAGTTTTGAGTTGTCAAATTAACAAAGGGTATAACTCAAAAATATAACTCAACTATAACACATACTAACTAAATCTTAAAATCAAAAAATTAAGTTTAATGCATGATTGGTAACATTTTTGAGTTATCAATGATGTAAATTCCTAACTCAAACAAAATCAATGGTACCACATGTTACCAATCAAACCCTACTAGTTAGTGTGAATTGTTCTACTTTAGAAAAGGAGTTGCATGGTCTAAGTCAGATTCATGTCTATGACTCTTTTTCTATTTTATTTAAGATCAATTCTTTAAAATAGATATTATTTTAAGTTTTTATCACAAAATATATATATTTTTAAAATAATTAAAATAGATTTTTTTAAAAAATAATTAAAATAGATTTTTTTTGAAAATTTTATTTTTTATTTTTATTTTTAAAAATTTAAAATCTCAACCCCAAAAACTTACCATTTAACTTTAAATTCTAAGTTTATAATGATTAAATTTTATAGATATAGATATATATTTACTTCTTTAATAAAATATTTTATTATTTTTTGTACGTTATTTTTGTGATAATTTTCTTTTAATTATCGTAATGTATTTTTCTCTATTTAATGAAAAGCTCATTATCAAACGGACGCCAAATTTTTTTAACGTCCGTTGCAATTTTATCCACAACCAGAGTTGGTGAGGTGGAGTCAAAAGAGACATGCAGCTCATGAGTACCACGTGGACACACGTACGAGAAGCAAGTTAAACTTTGGTCACACGTGGTGAGTTGTGGTTAGATTGTTTCTTTTTTTTTTTTTTTTTTTGTTCAAATGTGGTTAGATTGTTTCATCTCCTACTTATTTCACTTCAGTAGATTTGTTCACTGGATTGTATGGTAGTATCTTATTTCTTACGCGGAAACCAGAAGTAGAGTAAACTAAAATTACGTCTAAGTTCATTGAATCGACAAAGTTGACTAGGTTCAACGTATCTAAGGTTATCTTTGTTCAATTGTTTTTTTTCTTTCTAGTCATGCAATTATAGTTGAATATATTAAAGTGTCATCGGCAATGCATAATGCGGATAAAGGCTTGTATGTTACACGTGATAGCACTAGCCTTTGTGTTTTCTTTTGAACGAGCACTAGCCTTTGGTTCTGATTTATAAAAATCTCAAAAATCGACAAATCATCAATCAAATGACCATATTTCTAGATTGTAGACGTGGGCCTATCTTGGCAAGTGCAATTTGGGCTGATCTTAAAAGCCCAAATGAATAATGCAAAAGCACGGAGAATTTGCCCGGCGGGCGAAGATGAAAAGACGGTGAGGGTTTCTTCTTCGGGAAGTCAATATTGCGACGCATGGTACTTCTCCGGAACACTCTACGTCACCGTCTTGTCTTTCTCCTCTCCGTCCAGCCATGGCGCGGCTGAATCCATTAAAACATCCGTACGCGTTGTCCCCAGGAGCGTGTATCAGTGCACTGTTATCATTGATGAATATGGTGATGAGTTTTGAATTTAGTGCGACAACTAACTATTTCCCTTTGCAGAACTCTAAAACTTATGATGTTGCTCTATTGATACTGGCTGAGTGATTGTTTACTAAGGATTTTAATGTTATTTCCTGAATTTTATGCAGTTTGAATCTACTGAACCATTTGATTGTGTTGCTATATCTGATGACAGGATCTCTTGTCTGTTCTATGGTTATGTTCATTCCTGATTCATTTTTAGCCTGAGGCTGTCTCTGGCTAAGGAGAGGACAATAACAATTGATGATCATGATAATCTTGCACCGGAATAAAGCTCCCATGGTTGCTCTCTTTATTCATCATTTTATTTGGTTTCATCTTTACCCTGACCAAGCATTCAAGCTTGGTTAAGATTATTATCTGATGAATATTTTTTTTCTCTGTTTTCAAGGACTACACATCAACTTGGATCGATCTCTAGAGCAAGCAAATTACTTGAAACATGTGGTTCGCCTCGCCTTATTAAACCACCCTCTACATATTCCTTAAAAGTGAAGCAAGTATCTAGCCATGGAAGTTCTAAACCTTTGCGTCACACGTCATTTTATGTAGAAGATACATATATATTAATATATATTGTTTTTCTTTATACTTGGTTTGATCAGACGAATGCACAACTTATTCTATGATTTTTATATTCTCCATGCTTGCTTCTTGTTGTGTCTTTATATTCTATGCTTGATATTGTGTCAGCTAGCTGAACCTAATGCCACTCTTCCCCAAGTGTCTCCATAGTTTTTTTGTGTGTTGTGAGAGGTTAGGATCACGCTTGTTGATGTGAGAAACATGCGTCCTAGTTTTGTTCCCACATGGTCGTGCGTGCAGGCTTGTCTTTCTTTTGACCGCTTCTATTTCAGAGATCGTGCTTACATGTCATTCTGAGGTTATAACACACATCTAGCTCTTATTTTATATGATTAAACCGTTGACGGCTGATTATTTTATTCTTTCAAAACCAGAAAATCTCTAGGAACGTGCATCCAAGTTTGATTGACGATGGTTTCATCTCTGCGCAATGGTCAACTCTTTTTGTTTCCTCATAACATGTAAACATGCCTCATTGACAAATTCAGTTTTAAAATAAGCAAAATTAGAGGGGTAAAAGGAATACGACTTTGGAGTTTCTAAACTGTTTTATAAAGATGGAGCAAATAGAGATAATAGATTTTGTCATAATAAGTAAAAAGTGGGTTTCTTAACCCATAAAAAAATGCTTCTCCCTCCTCTCCGTCTCTTCTCTCTCTGCCTTTGTCTCTCCGTTTGTTTATTACAGATCAAAGCTGATGGCGTCTTAGGCAGTCGTATCAAAGTAGACCCGAAGCTCAAGTTCGAGAATCCGAAGCTACGTCAAGCCTACATTGCTCTCCAATCATGGAAACAAGCAATCTTCTCTGACCCTTTGAACTTCACAGCCAACTGGAACGGCTCAGATGTTTGCTCCTACAATGGAATCTACTGTGCTGTTCCTCCTGGCTCATACAACAAAACCAGAGTCGTTGCAGGCATTGACCTCAACCATGCCGACATGGCTGGTTACTTGCCTTCCGAACTTGGTCTCCTCCGTGATCTTGCTCTCTTCCACCTTAACTCAAACCGTTTCTGCGGTGAAGTCCCTCTCACGTTCAATCGCATGAAGCTTCTTTACGAGCTTGATCTTAGCAACAACAGATTCGTCGGGAAGTTTCCTAACGTTATCCTCTCTTTGCCTTCACTTAAGTTCTTGGATCTCCGCTTCAACGAGTTCGAAGGCAAGATACCTTCAAAGCTCTTCGACAGAAAGCTCGATGCTATATTCTTGAACCATAACAGGTTCAGGTTTGGTATCCCGGAGAACATGGGGAACTCTCCTGTCTCCGCTTTGGTTCTTGCAGACAACAATCTAGGAGGATGCATACCGGGAAGTATCGGTCAAATGGGGAAAACACTCAACGAACTTATCCTCTCCAACGATAACTTAACCGGTTGCTTACCTCCTCAGATAGGAAACCTCAAGAAAGTGACGGTTTTCGACATAAGCTCAAACCGTCTACGTGGTCCGTTACCGTCTACCGTAGGCAACATGAAGAGCTTAGAAGAGCTTCACGTGGCTAACAATGGTTTCACTGGAGTCATTCCTCCAAGTATCTGCCAGCTTCCTAACCTTGAGAACTTCACTTATTCGTCCAACTTCTTCACCGGTCGTGCTCCTATATGCGCAGCTGTGTCGGTGGTGAACGGTTCCATGAACTGTCTGACTCTTATGGCTCGTCAAAGATCGGCTAAAGAGTGTTTATCTGTGCTCGCGCGTCCTGTTGATTGCAGTAAGTTTGGATGTTACAACATCTTCTCTCCACCACCACCGACGTTCAAGATGGCACCTGTTTTCCGGAAACTTCCTCCACCAATTTACAATTCTCCTCCACCACCGTCGTCTAAGATGTCGCCTACCGTAAGAGCATACTCTCCGCCTCCACCACCTTTGTCTAAGATGTCGCCTACTGTAAGAGCCTACTCTCCCCCTCCACCACCATCGTCTAAGATGTCGCCTACTGTAAGAGCCTACTCTCCCCCTCCNTAAGATGTCGCCTACCGTAAGAGCATACTCTCCACCACCGCCTCCACCACCTCCACCGCCTCCACCACCACCTCCACCTCCACCACCGCCTCCTCCACCACCACCGCCTCCACCACCGCCTCCACCGCCTCCACCTCCACCACCGCCTCCACCACCGCCTCCACCACCACCTCCACCTCCGCCTTACGTGTACTCGTCTCCTCCACCTCCGCCTTATGTATACTCGTCTCCTCCACCACCAAGTCCATCACCACCGTGTCCTGAATCATCTCCACCTCCGCCTTACGTATACTCATCTCCTCCTCCGCCACCACCGGTATACAATGCACCAGAAACACAAAGCTCTCCACCACCATCACCAGTATACTATCCACCAGTAACACAAAGTCCACCACCTCCATCACCAGTATATTCACCGGAAACACAAAGTCCACCACCACCATCACCGATATACTATCCACAGGAAACACAAAGTCCACCACCACCAACACCGGTTTACTCTCCGTCAGAAACACAAAGTCCACCACCACCAACAGAGTACTACTACTCACCAAGCAAGTCACCGCCGCCAGCAAAGGGATGTAACGACGTCCATCCTCCTCCACAAACACCACCAAGTTACGAACCAACTCCAGAATATTCTTACACATCATCATCCCCACCACCGCCTTCTTCTTACCCCGACACGTCTCTTCCACCGATTCCAAGTGTCTCGTATGCTTCATCTCCTCCTCCTCCCTCTCACTACTAGTTTCAAACCATCGAGGGATAAAACCATTGCCTTATGATTAACGACTCTACACAGTAATTTGTGTATTTTGTTATTTTTTTCTTTCAATATGGATATTTTGTTCTTTTCCTCCCCTTAGTATAGTCATCCAATTATGTATTTTTTTTTGTTATTAAAATTGTTGTGACTAAATAATAACACTCCTTTCACAAAATCCTTTTAAATTCTCAAATTAAATTGGTTTATCTAGTTGTAAACTAAAATCTTTGCTGATTAAGAAAAAAAAACTAAAATCTTTACAAACGTAAATGTGATCACGTCAGCTTCTCAGTCATCATCTCAAGAACGTCAGCTTTTAAAAAACTCTATACCTACCACTGCCCTCTCTTTATCTCCTCTCTATTCGAATTTGTGGTTAAGCTTCGGAAACATCGTCCTACCATGGCTTTGCTCAAGTCTTTCGTCGATGTTGCTCCAGACTCTCACTTCCCTATCCAGAACCTCCCTTATGGCGTCTTCAAGCCTGATTCCAACTCCACTCCTCGTCCTGCAGTCGCTATCGGCGATTCCGTCCTGGACCTCTCAGCGATCTCCGAAGCTGGGCTTTTCGATGGTCCGATCCTTAACGGCTCCGATTGCTTCCTGCAGGTTTCGTTTTTTTTTCCCGATTCCTATTAACTCGGATTACTATGTAGTCTCCTTGGTATTTGAATCTTGATATTCTCTGAAGTTTGCTCCATGCTTGAGTTGGTTACTTGCTCTGCGTTGCGATTACACTTAAGTTACTTACAAAGACTACTTCTGTTCTATAGGGGATAATGTTATTCTTTGGTTTATGTGCTCTGTTTACAGCCTAATCTGTATCTGATTTGATATTTTCTCAAGTTTGCTATATGCTTAAGTTGGTTACTAGCTTTGGATTTACTTACAACAATGTTCAGAATAACATACGGTTTTGTTTGTTTTGTTGTTAATGTTTAGTTTCTGTGCTCTGTTTTTGCAGCCTAATCTGAATAAGTTCTTGGCCATGGGACGGCCTGCGTGGAAGGAAGCGCGGTCTACGCTTCAAAGACTCTTGTCATGTATGCTTGGTTTTATCCTATATCGATTCATTTGGTTTGTGTGGAGTGTTTTGTTGTTTGACTTTAAGGGTTTTGGTGTGCTTTGATGCAGCTACTGAACCCACCCTACGAGATAATGATGTTTTGAGGAGGAAAACATTCTATGAGATGGTTAGTTGTGTGCAAAAAAATATTCTTGAAACAGGCGGGAGATGTTGTTTGTTACTAACGTGTTCATCGTTTGTGTGGTGCGAATATGCAGAATAAAGTGGAAATGGTTGTTCCTATGGTGATTGGGGACTATACAGACTTCTTTGCATCCATGCATCACGCCAAGAACTGCGGTCTTATGTTTCGTGGGCCTCAGAATGCGATTAACCCAAATTGGTACTTTTGAGCTGAGGTGTTTCTTTGTGAATTTGTTGATCTGTAAACTACATGATATTACCATGTTTTTTTCCAGGTTTCGTCTTCCCATTGCATATCATGGAAGGGCATCATCTATTGTCATCTCTGGGACTGACATTGTTCGACCAAGGTTAGGCTGTTAATAATTTCACATGTCATGTTTGAAGTCATGCAATCATGCGAGGTTTTATGTAAAACAAACTAATAGTCAAATGCTTAATCTTTACTTGTTCTGCTTTCTTCCAGAGGTCAAGCCCATCCACAAGGAGACTCTGCACCGTATTTTGGACCTTCAAAGAAACTTGATTTTGAGCTTGAAATGGTAAGCATTCGATTCCTCAATGGATGCTATTTGGTGTGAGTAAGCATAACCCCATTGACAAATCCGCAACTAGCTTAAACATGTCTTTTGCAATTGTGGTATTCAGGCGGCTGTGGTTGGTCCAGGAAATGAATTGGGAAAGCCTATTGACGTGAACAACGCAGCTGATCATATATTTGGCCTTGTACTGATGAATGACTGGAGTGGTACTCTCTTTACTTACAGTTTTCTTTTGAGTCATCTTTAACCTGATTGTGTGACAGGTTTTAATTAAATGTTTGTTGTTTATATAGCTAGGGATATTCAAGCGTGGGAGTACGTACCTCTTGGGCCTTTCCTGGGGAAGAGTTTCGGTGAGGAATCAGTATTCAAGTCTGACCTTTTGATTTCATCTACTCTAGTTGAGCAAAGAAATTCAATGGATGTTGTTTTGTTGTGTCCTAGGGACTACGGTATCCCCTTGGATTGTTACCTTAGATGCGCTTGAACCTTTCAGTTGTCAAGCTCCCAAGCAGGTTGGTACTTGGTGTCGCAGTTTGTTTTGTGTCACGCAATCATTGATCCTCTGATCTATCTTATGGTTGTTGCAGGATCCACCTCCATTGCCATATCTGGCTGAGAAAGAGTCTGTAAACTACGATATCTCCTTGGAGGTAGTGTTCTATTCTAATCGCTACCATGTGTTGGATTGAACCGGAATAAACCTCATCTTTTTCCTGTTATAGGTTCAACTCAAACCATCTGGCAAAGATGAATCTTCTGTAATAACAAAGAGCAACTTCCAAAACTTGTGAGCTCCTTTTTAATTTTACAGTCTCCATAATACCCAAAATCATCCATATGATAAAACCAGTTTTGCCTCCCAACTCTTAATTGTGACAGATATTGGACCATAACGCAGCAGCTAGCGCACCATACCATTAATGGTTGTAATTTGAGGCCTGGTGATCTCCTTGGAACCGGAACCATAAGCGGACCCGTAAAACTCTTTTCTAAACAGCTTCCTCGTCTAATTTATCATGTGATGTCAAAAAAACGTAGGAACATCGTTTCATGATTATAAACGCAGGAGCCAGATTCTTATGGGTGCCTACTTGAGTTAACTTGGAATGGACAGAAGCCTTTATCAATGAACGGAACAACTCAGACGTTTCTTCAAGACGGAGATCAAGTGACCTTCTCAGGTGTATGCAAGGTAATGTTTTGTATCAGCTAATTGAACATAGATTCTGCTTGGTTGATGTCATGTATTATTTTCCCACCAATTCTAGATATGTTTATGAATCTATCTGATGATATTCGGTTTATGCTTGTTAATCAAACCGTTGTAGGGAGATGGTTACAGTGTCGGATTTGGAACATGCACAGGGAAAATTTTACCTTCGCTGCCTTGATGAGCTTTCCAAGGTAATTATTGCCACCATTGATGATTTGATCACAGTTTTTTTTTTTTACTTCTCTAGTTTACTATAGTTTTCATAGATTCTTTGTAATATAATTCCTAAAATATAGAGAAAAAATGTTATTTCACTTACTAATGTTTTCTTCTTTTTTTTTTTTTTGCAGGAAGTTGGTGGAAAGAAAGATCTCATCCATATTCACATGACGATTAAGCACTTGGAGAATGAAGATGATTAAGCAGATAACCCTATCCAATTAATAAAATAAGTCATCTCGATAATGGTGTAATATGATATTGTTGGATCTTTTACTATTAAGAAGACAATGGAATCCAAATACTTTCTTTTTATATAAAGCGACTAATAATACACCGAGTGTGAATGGATCGATCGCTTTAACAAAAACTTTGAATTAACTATTGAGTGAAACAAAATAATTGTACGTTATTTTTATTCAACATTCGAGAAAACTCAACATTATTTGAACACTAAAAGAGAGAGCATATGAAGTCGCTAATCTCCTAAGCCGCACAGCTACACTTACACCTAGAAACGCAGCGTTTACACTCCAGCAGCGAGGGCTTGGCGAAGGTGTCGCAACCGCACGTGGTGGTGCATTTCCTCTGAGACACACCTCCCCAAAGGCAACGAGCCATGCATCCGAGCACTGGACCGCACTTAGGACAGCCGTATTTCGTCTGCTCCACCATGCATGTCTTGCAGCTGTTTTGTGACGGCGGATGTCGGCAGCCAACACCAGAGCTGACGGCGTCTGTTCTCGAAATTGAAAGGAGTGTGGAGAGGAGTAGGAGGAAGATGAGAGAAGAGAAGAGGCTTTGAAACTTGTAGGTCTTCTTGATCATGTTGAAATTTAATTTTGGTTTCTGAGAAAGTTGAAATTTGTATATTTGAGAATGTTTATTGCATTCAATTTATATAGAGGTTTTATCGTGATATACAGAAAATCTTTATGTTGATTAGGTTAGAGTATCTAGTGACTTCCACAAGAGTTAACAGTGCAGTGCCCCCAATATGCATTTAAGTAAAGCATTCACTGTTCTTGAAGTGTACAATTTCCTTAAATGCTCTCTCTGGTAACATAGACAAATGGTAGAAAATTATGAGCTATGGTTAGCTTGTAGAATTCAAGAAAATATCTATATGGAAATTAACTGAATTTGGTTTTATTAATACTTAAGACAATGGTCTCTGAAGGAATTTAAAGAAATGTTTTGTAAAAATCATCATCTGGATCGAAAAGCCTTAGGGAATTTTCGTTATGATGTTTTGGTTTGAACCGAAATTGAAAGTAAAAAAACAAACCACAGTTTTACAGTTTAGTAAACAAAGAATTTCCAATATTTTAAATTCTATCGTTTCTAAACGATGAAGTGTATAATTTATTTCATCACAAACTAACAATTAAGTTTTGTTCATGCTCATGAAATAAAGATTTGTATAGATAATTATAACGAGCTAGATTGCAAATTAGAATATACACTGAAAAAGAGTAACGTAAAGAACCAAAAAAAATGTCTACACAAAACGTAACTGAGGCGAAGAACCAATATATGAACACACACTAAGGTGAAGAACAAATAGTAGACAAAAGATGAAACAATAATGAGTAAAATAATACGCTTCTCTTCAATTCCAGTAACTTATGCGATGGATCACAGCCAATTCTTGCGAATGTCGAAGGTGTAGTTGTTTTCCAAGTAGCACTTATCATCATCGTCGACGAACTGAATGACACAAAGACATAATTATTTGGCAAACTGAAGATGTTTTTATTAATTTAAATAACAATCTCTTGTAACTATCAATTGAAATAATGGAAAAAAATCGGCCTAGTATAAGATAATCATAAAAGCATTTACGTAAGTCTAACTAACACTATGATAGTCATTTCAGAGGTCTAATTTATGTATGCATGATGCTAAATAAATAAAAATTTAATTATTTGACTTTTGGTACCTTGGATTTAACGGAATAGGAACCTCTAACAAGCATACCAGACGGTGTAGATTCTTCAAACATGACGTGATTATACGGTTCGGCCTGTGGACTAAACGTTCCTAACATCTCCTTTCTACCATACACTGTACTCAACAAACGAGTAAGAAACTTAAGTTAAAGAAACAGCTTCAAAACTTATTGCGTTAAAACTTAAAAGCAAAAAAAAGTACCTTTAATTCCGGTCTTCCAGACCGTATTGCTGTACCGGAGACCGGAGACAATGTTGTTGGTCACACGGAAAGTAAAGACGAGAGTGTACTTAGAGCCTTCTTTGAGAGTAAACCATGGTCCTTTCGATGTCGGTTTTCCGTCTTCAGGGACCGTCAATACCATGTCTTCTCTATCTGGTGACCTAATCGTTAAGTTCAATATCTTTACCACCGGATCCGGAGTCTCTGTATTTACAATATTTTAAATATTCTATCAACACATGAAAGATCTAACCGTATTTATTTGTCATTAAACCGGATTTAACCGAGTATTGGAATTTGGTTTACCTCCAACTTCTTCAAGATCCACTTTGCCTAGAAGTTGTTCTTTCCATCTCATCAAGCTTTCATCATCCTACTCATTTTTTTTCCAATGGTACAAAAAAGTGATTAGATTCTCGTGTAGACTTTAAAAACAAAATTGACCGATAATTAGTATAGGTCAGATACATAACATTGAAAGAATGAAAACAAAATATACAATTAGCATCTGTGGACTAACATAGCGGCATAGCCAAAAATGCTATTATAATTTTTTGAAAACAGGATGAGAGATAAAAACCTTGTCTTTCTCGAACTGCTCTTTGAGAGCGATCATGGGACCAAGTTCAAGCTTCTTGTCTTCGTCTTCTTCGTCATCTTCTGTCGGACACAAAGAGCTGTGGCTGTTCTTTCTGCTTAACGTCCCTTGTCCCTTTGGATCTTCTGAAGATTCTTCAGCTTTGTTCTCCTCATCTTCCAAACCCATCTTTTTTTTCTTGACTCTTTTGGTGATCTATGATTTAATTCGATTACTATAAAATCTCAATAGTTAGTTTCCTGGAGATGGTTATGCAACCGAGTTTAATGAGGAAACAATCAAATAATCTTCAAAAAGAACACCAAAAGAAAAATTAATTGAAGGGTTTGCTTTTTTTAATCCAAAAAATGATAAGACAATAACAAGAAAAAAAGAGAGTTCAAAGACAAACGATAAGATGGAACATTTGGTGTTTTTGTTTGGGGAATTTTTAAATACGGAATTCGAAGAAAAGGTCATGCGGTGATCCTAATTTAAGACTTCTAATCTTCCCCCGTTCACATGATTTATTCTCTAAAAATAAATGGTACAAATGTACAATATAACACTATGCATAATGCATACGTACGTGAATCTGAATATATAAATGCATGCACGTACATCTCAGTGTACGTATTCACGTCATTAGGTTTGTTTAATAGAGACAAAACAATGAATATCTAAATGTCTGTCCTGGATTTGATTTCTGCCAAAGTTAAGGTTACCGTTACTTTCTTTTGTCAGTTATCTATGTTACTAGATCAAATTCTGATCAGATGAGATGTTTTTCTGATAAATACTTTCATCTTATCGTATCTGATTTATATGGAAGAATAATTCAATTTTGTTCTTTGTCTCTTTACTGCTATTTAACTAGTACTCCCTCTGTTTCAGTTTAATTGTTGTTTTAGGTTTATAATTTTGTATATTTCTAGAATAAAAACATAATTACATATACACCTGATCATATTTCAATCAATAAAATAATAAAATAGATAATCTTTTTAATAAATTTTTCATTGAAACTTTCAAACGATATTTATTTTAATACGATTTTTTTTTCTACAACGACAATTAAATCGAAACAGAGGAAGTATAGATTTGGACTTCGATCTATGCAGCTTACATAGTTCAATAACATAAAATATGATTTATCTCTTGATTTTATTTGGAAGGTATTCCAATTTGGATAAGGTTGTGTGATATCCAATTTACTCTTTAACATTGTGTGCGTTCTGTCATCTGCGTTCCTTCCAAAGCTAATTGGATAGGCCGAGATGGTATATAAAAACAAAATATCTGTCAACGTAAAAACTTTTTCGTGTCATAAACGGGAAACTTGGGGAAAACAAATAATCGGAAAACATGGACGGAACAAAGATATGGGAATTACAAGTCGGATAATGTACCAATTTATCAATATTATTAAAACAGAATCATCCTTAATATTTACCCTTATTCCTACTTGGAATATTACATTCTGTGCCATTGGACTTACCTTTTTAAAAAACCAACTTTTACATAATTTCGATCATTATCTAACAAAAATGTTACGATGAACTTCATTTAAAAAACAGTTACTTTTATACAATTGCGTTTTTAACATTTATAAAAAGAACGTGGTTGATCTTAATGTAACTCCCTACAATACTTAATATAAACGATATTACTTTATGTAACTCCCTAAAAGTGGTTGGTATTACTTTTATGTAACTCCTTATAATACTTGATATAAACAATATTAAAAAAAACTAACACATAGAGATCATGTCAATTATATATATTTCATCCTCTTCCATTATATCAAATACGACCTGTGATCAAACAATATTCTAATATATCAATGTCGTTTATAAAATGTTATGACTACATAGAAATTAATCGGTTCTTTTAAAACTAATCCGACTTCACAATATATAACATATTGATTATTCACGATTTTAAAAATTATTTATTTATATATTATACTTTTTTATATATTTTCACTTAAAACAAACCAATATTATTAAACACACAATTATTGTTAATATTTACACTTACTACTACTTGGCAAAATTACATTTGCTCATTTTAGAGAAAACTATAACTTTAAAGTTTCAAATGACATTTTATCTTATCAAAACATATTAATTTCTCTAATATTTTTAGAAATAATCAATCAAAATATACCCGCCCTTTGAAAGGGCGGGTCAAAATCTAGTTTGTTTTAAACTATAACCATGCGTGATATGATAGTAGATAAAGTGTATTGGGCTATGAAAGTCGGGCTTCAATCCCCAAACTCCTGAGACGAAAGTCCAATAATGTTCTATAAATTTTGGCCCTCACCACCTAGTTGATTATTGGCGAATATATATTTTAGTCTTGTAAATAATTAAAAAGAACATAAACATTTTAATAATGAAACAAAATTTCTGCAAAATCCAAAAATACGAGTTGGGCCATGTTTTCAAACTTTAACTTTGTCCTAAAAATTTGAAAATTTCTGAAACAAATACTAAAATTTGTTCATTCATGATGTGATATTTTCAGATTCTTAGCCGGGCAACTCCTTTGTTGTCAGATCTAGATCAAGGACGGACACACTTATAACATGACTAAAGGAAAGTTCTTAGCGGGGTTTTTAGCGAAATTTAAAAACCGGTTCTTAATTTTAACAAAAAAAAAATTAAAAATTAACTTTTAAATAAGATATTTAAGAGCCAAATCTTAAATTTCGTTAAGAACTCTCGCTAAAAATTCGCTTTTAATCAAGGTCTAAATCATTACTTATTGTGAGTTTGATACCCATATTGCATGTAGACTCTAGTTAGTAGTTACCATCTCGATATCAAAGCGAGGCCAAGTATGTTTTGAGATTTTTCAGATTTGGGTCAGGTAGAATCGGACCATTTCCAGTCGATGACACTTGTACATGTTTCCCTAGATCGATTAATTTTAAAAAAAATCCATAAAAGTTCATCACCGTCATGGCCCCAACCCCCAAGTGCCAACTATTTTGGCTACAAAGAGATTCTCTTCTTTTGAAACTAACCCTACAATATGAATCATCTACCGTCAGACTAAAAGCTTCTTTCTAAATCAACGGTGTAGAATTAAACATCTAAGTGTATAATTCTGGAGACATATGTCCTTCCGTTTGCTCGGCTTTAGCGTTACACATTAAAAAAAAAAAAAAAAGAAGCTTTAGCGTTACACATGTTCAAGACATGGGACGCTTATCATAATTGGGACAGCAAAAGTGAATTATTTACAACCTTTTCAGATCTACATTATAAGCATTCATCAATCACGTCGAAAAAGTATTAATTAATTTTACAGTAAATAAGAAAGGGAAGCCATGTATATGTGTTTCTATTTAAAAAAAAGATTATTTATTAATAATTTGTTCTTATTAATAATCCACAACTATAATTTTTTAAAACATATAATTATCAATAAATAGGCAATGGTCTAGTTATTTATTTGAATATCAACTATTTGTCTCAATTACAGAAAAAACTATTGGTCACGAACACTATAAAAGATTAAAAGCTAAAATTTTAAAATTTATAGAGTTTATCGTATCTCTATTTTTATATAGAAAATGTATATTTTTGAATGTTCTAACAGTTGTGTTTAGATAACAACTTGGATTGATGAGTTTTTTTTTATTAACCAGCAGGTGTCTCAGGATTAGTTACGACGGTACTATTGATTTATTATATGTGACCATATAAAAGTTTATAGAAGTTCGAAACTATATACAGTGGTGGATGACATGCATCAGTGCATCACTGTCTTAATATTGTTCTAGTAATTAAATGAATACAACGAATTGGACTTATTCGTAAGAAGTCATACATCTACTCTCCCTTTTCCCTCTGATTTTTAGTTTTGTAAACATCATCCCTTGTGCATTATTGGTGCATTACTATTTACTACGTTTAGTTTTATTTTCAAACACAATTATACAACAAATGGGACCTACTAATGGGTAGCCGTCCAATGATTTTTACCAGCTTTTCTGCTGGGCATCTTTACAGATTGTGAGTTCGGGGTATGTAGCCTATATTTATATTTTGGGAAAATATTAACCTTTTATCGGAAGAAAAACTATATTAATCACAAAACCTAATCATAATCACTAAATTAATTAACTTAAACATGTTAGCTAAAGCCTAAACCAAATTAATCAATAATTCAAATCATCTCATCTCAAAATTATATAGTTAATGCTTTCAAAAAAGTAAATAGTTAATGACTCGACGGTAGATTTTAACGGTCAAATTATATTTATTTTGTAACTCTTTCTTAAACATCAGTTGTAAGGTTAAAATAAAAAATGCTCAAACTTTAATATTAAAATTTGTAGTCGTGAATCTTCAAATCGTCCATAGACAAAATATATCATTAAACTAAAGACCAAATTATATTTTTTGATTAAAATTGAAAATACTATAACTGTATAAGAATATAATACGATTTAGAAATAACCTAAAATAAATATCATTACTAAATAAATTATTTTACTGTTTATATATATATGTCATTTATTTTGTATTTAGGCTTTATTATTTTCCCAAATGGCGGTTTTATCTAATTTGCCACAAACTGGAAAAGGAAAAGAAGAAGCAGCAAAATCGTGTACGTGGGTCCACGTTCACGCGAGGAGTCCTACCTGGCTCACACTCACATGTCCCGCTTGAACTTGTAACCACGTCGTCATTAGTCAGATAGATACATGAAAGGCAGTAGTAACGTTTTTACATCACAAGTTGTAACGTTTAATTCAATAATTAAGAGTTTATCTTTGATAACATGAAAGGTATGTTGTAACGTTCACTAAGGTTACATGAGAAGAAACAAAAATACATATCAAGATATTTTATTGCATATAACTAATTTAATTTTATTGCATACAACTAATTTAATTTTTGTAAGACAGAATTCAAGTTTATTTTTTGAAACACAGAATTCAAGTTATTTAGCTGAAAATTAAATAAAATTATTATTATTATTTTGATGGGTAATGGTTGAGTGATGAGGTTATATGTCTATGTGGCATGAGGTGTAAAATAGTACATAAGCATTTTTATATGTATAAGGATAAAGATGCTTTCATGTGCAATATTCATCATTATGACATTGTAGACAAAAGAACAGATAATTATATTTTTGATATTATATTTTTCTTCAAAAAGATTAGACATTTGCTTCTACTATAAATAGCTCTCCTCTTGACCAAAGCTCTTCACTCACCAAAGCATCACATACACTTTTACTTCTCTTCTCATATTTATATTTTTCCTCTTTAACTTTGTCATTTCGAAATGGCCACCGTTGAGGTAATGATATCAAGTCTCTATATATTACTTAGATTCTCCATCTATAATAAAATTTCGGTGTTGGTTTAGGGTAAATATTCGTACATGTATCATGTAGAATGTCTATCACCAACAAAATAAAAACGTAGACCTGTTTCAGGCCAAATATGACGGACTGCTCGCCGTTTAGTCTAATAAAAACGGGAGACAGTTTTTTTTTGTTTACTAAGTGTGTGTTTGGTTACAGAATGAACAAGTGATTGCTCCAGCAGCAGAGAACGTTGAGTTGCCAACAAAGACGGTGGAGGAGCCAGAAGTGACGGAACAGGCGGAAGAAGTCGTCGCCGCGACAGAGTCTGCTCCTGCTCCAGCCGCCGTAACAGAAGAAGAATCTGAAGCACCAGTGGAAGAGACGAGCAAAGATGTGGTTGTGGAAGAGGCAGAGGCAGAGGAAAAAGAAGAAGAAGCAGAGAAGGAAACGGAGGAGACAAAGGTAGAAGAGAAGACAGAAACTCCGGTGGTTGTGGAGGAGTCAAAGGAAGAAGAGAAGGAGGAGGAGACTGAAACTCCAGCTGTTGTGGAGGAGGAGAAGAAGACTGAGGCTGAGGCAGAGGAAGTTGCCGCCGAGAAGGCCGAGGAGTAAAGAGCAAGAAACTATATATGACCTTCTTTGGTCTTATTTCGTTGTTTTTTTTTTAAATTTATATTTTATCAAAATTTCATATGTATTTTCTATCGTTTGTTTGGGTTTATGATGATGAAATCAAATATTTGGTTATGATGAAATCAAATATTTGGGTACCAAAGAGTCAATACACCAACAACCAACGAAAGGGCTATATCCTATAGATATGCCTTTGAATCAAACTAATGGCATCTTAATACGTTCTCGGATAGTATTACTAATTTCGTTGGCTTTGATGGTTACCATTTTGATGGTTACCATTTTGATGGTTGCTACACATTGTTTATATGCTTGGTCGTAGCTACAAAGATTACAAACAAAGAACATGAAATTTAAAACCATTTGCATTTGTGTTTACATGAAATAGCTATACTACTATTTAATTTCAGTTATACAACATTACTAAATTTGTGTAAAGGTGTTTTATTTTTTTGTTATTGGCGTTTTCGTTTACGTAACACAATGACACCTAGACATCATCAAAGAAGTTGAGTGTTTTTCTTCTTTACATTCAGCAAGAGGGAGTACCTTGTTCTTGAGTGCAAAAGACCTAATTGTACTCTTCGTTTTGATAATTTGAATCCAAATTAGATACCGGTAACCTAAAAGTCCTTCGACTTAGTCATAGCCAGATGAGTAAACGGCCCAGCCCATGTTTAGCTCAGCCCGTTTATATCTGGCCGATTAGTGGGCTTGTTTTTCTCAGCCTAGTTTAGTCAGTCTGCAAGACCAGTAAATATTGTTATATGAGCAGGAAGCGTAACTTGCAACATTTCCTTAAATGTATATGAAAAACAAAAATTTTGCTATAAAAATTGACAATATATCACATAGTTATTATCATTGTTTTCATATCTAACTCGACACTAGTTGACCTGGTAAGAACCCATAAATTTTTTGATAATATTTCTAAAAATATTTGATTAAACATTTCATACACTTTTTAATATTACAAGATTTATGATATTTTAGACTTTGATGAAATTTATACTATGTCATTCAAATAAAATGAAAAACAGTAATAAAAATAAAATTTATTGATATGACAATAATAGACTATTATTTTAGTTTTTGTTATTTGATAATTTATTATAAGTTTGTATTTTTATCTATTTAAAATTTTATTTTATTTTTCTTTAACTATCTATTATCTTACTAGTTGATTCCGGTGACCATGTACAGATAAAAATATTTACAAAGTAAATGTACTATAACAATTTATTACTGTTTTATTTTTTTACTTTAAATCATTTTATAATTTATATTCTAGATTTATTTTAAATGATATTGTGTAATTTTAGTTAGATATGTGATTTTAAATATATTATATCTCGTTGATTTGGTGTTTTTTTGAATATATTGGATAACATCTACTTCTCTGATTTAATCATAACATTTTTGTTCTAAAATTAATTATTTGATAAATTTTGTTATTTGCATTTAATTTGATTCTTTTCTTAAACTCGTAAATATATTTTAGAAATGTTATGTATAATTAAATATATGTTTTTTGGAAATAAAAAACAAACTAAAGTATTGATGGATTAAAATTAAACAAATGAACATAACAACAACAATCTATTGAAACTTCATACATATATCTAAAGTATTATAAAAGAACTAAACTGTAACAATTGGTTAATATTCTCATATTTATTTATTATTATGTTGAATCGTTCTTTAATTTGTATGTATAAAATTATTGTTGAAATTAAAGTCTTTTCTAAATTATTGTTGAAATTAAAGTCTTATCTAAAACTCGTTTCAAAAATAAGTGTTAATGATGGTTACACTATATAAATAGTTATCAAACGAGTTGTAGCAAATACAAAGTTGCTAGATAACATGGGCTAGGGAAGATCCTGTTATTTTTATTGTTATTTGTATAGTGCTGGAACTTTTGTAATCTGTTAAACAATACAAATTGCAAAATGTCGAAATATTGTAACCGGATCATCTTCATCTATCTATAGTTCTATACAAATAAAAGCTTATCAGACTCTGCCCATTCATTTATGACAAAAAAAAAAGACTCTACCCATTCACAGGAAAAAATCATCTACCTAATCCACCTATTTGAATAAAAATATGCATCATAAATTAATTGGTATAGTTCTTATTCATTCCGTATCACTTAAAATTCAAGCCGGTCGACCTACTAATTCAGATCAGTCCGCAGTCATGAAATGTTTGCAAAACTTTAACCAAAGTGATCGTTGCAAAAAAAAAAAAAAACACATGTCGCAATATATATCCACTAGTTCGTTGTTTTGGATTTCAGCCATGATACATGATACAAAATCGAAAGTGAAGATTGCTTACACTGTTTCTTAGTTAATTGATACACCATTATTATATCGAAGATTTTTATTGAACTAAGAGTAAGAAGAAAACAAAGAGAGTTCACGGGTTCACTATATGCATCGTGCATCCATCGAATTTATAATTGCTCCCAAGGGACCATCCAACTCTACTACATTGACACGCTATGCACCGTGACAAAAATCTATGATGATATAAATTGTAACTTCTTCCGTTTAAAATCATTTTTCTATATCTATTTTTAATTACTTAATTAGTTTCTGGAGGTTTAAAAGTAATCGGAAGAATGATCGTACGTGAAAGCAATCTCTAGGCCTAGTATCTTCTGACCTCGAATTAGCTGTCTCATATAATATACATATAACAATGATATGGAATAAGAATAATAATTTCTATCTGTAATATATAACATTTTTGTAGCCAATCGTAAATGTATACATTATGAATTTCCCCCCTTCGGGTTGCATGTGGTTTGAGACCATACGTGGTTTGGAATCTTTCAACTTTATTGAATTTAGTGGTGACTGCTCTGCCGAAAAGACCAAACAAATAAAAAAAACACCATTTGGTACTCCATTTCATTTCCTTCCTAGTCCCATGTGACGACCAAAAGAGATCTTATAACTTACTCTATTATATTCTTTCACTAGATTCTTCATTCACGGGGAAGGATCGTGTTTGTGTACTGTTCAATCACTTAGATATCATATGCGCAATTTTGAATATGTTCATAATTAAAGCCATCTCTTTTTAGCTTCAAAATAATGACATGATTAAACACTATATATGTACTCTTTGGCGTAGTTACTTGTCATTTTGTTTACAGTTGGTAGCTTTCATAAGACTAAGAGATCATTATTCCATAAACTTTCCATGGTTTATCGAATAAATAGCTGGATGAGTTCTGATCTTTAGATTTATTCATACACAGTAAAATTTCAATGTGCATTTGTTTTATATTGATGTACTGGTGTTTTTGTATGTATATAATATG
>MU108264.1:0-30359 GCA_012274485.2 Sinapis alba
TTAACCTAACATGTTTGATTAATGCGAGTCTTCTATTTAACTATTTAATTATATAGCAAACAAAACAGAGAGACCAGAGACAGATAGAAATCTCACTTACCCACTTGATTCCTGAAAATCCAAGGCTGCTGTCCTGATTAAACACCCCTGAACCAAACAACCCTTTTGCAGGTTTCGATTCATCTTTCTGTTGCTGTTCCTCAGTTTCTTCACTAACCTGACAGAACTCAGATCCATTAAACAAGAGTTGCAAGTTATTAACTAATCAGATATGCATATTGAAAATTAAAAACATAAACACCGAATAACAGGGGAAAGGTTTAACCTGCTCAAGAACCTTGGGTGAGGTTGTAGTGCGCTTTCGAAATGAAAATGCATGGCATGTGTCTTCTGCGTCGAGTATAGACGAATGTGACACCTCGGGAGGAGGAGGTGCATGACATGGAGCTCGACGCTGATCTGTTGTTTGGTTCACAAGGAATGCATCTAATGAGTCAGAGATTAGAGGTAATGGTTGTTGTGAGGTAGCTCCCCTAGTCTCCCATGCTTTGTTACTCCCCTCTCCCCTTGATGATGCTTCAGAAAGAAAGGCTCCAATGCCAACACTTGGGTGAGTACCGTTACTAATATGAGTTGATTCTTCTTTACCCCGTCTGCCTTGTAAAGATGCCTCCGAAAACAGACCTCCAATGCTTATGTTTGTAAGATTTTCGTCCCAGAGAGTTGGGTTCGCATTTGAATTTTTGGAATCGTTCCCGAATTTCCCCTTCAAAGATACTTCAGAAAGTAAGCCGCCAATACTTAAGCTTGTTAAACCATCATCCCATTGAAAAAATGTTGGTCCAGATCCATCATTTATCTTCTTCTCCTAGATAAACAAAAGTTGTTAAGATGTATATAAGATTTGAGTCCAAAAACAAGAAAAAAAAAACATAACTACTTTTACTAAGCATACCGCTGCTGACTCGACTTGTCCATCAGGTGGGGTGTGTTCAGAGAGAGGCGGGTCAGTCACTTGAGTTAGGTTATCTAAACCAAACATCTGCTTTCCCGTAAAACTTGCACTCTCTCTTTTGTTATTGAAGATGTTCTGAGGTTCTACATTTGGAAAACAAGTGATACCCGGAGTTGATGGAGATGGTGGTTCATCTGCTTTATGACAAGTCTCAGAGGACCATCCATACCTAAACGAAATAAAGTCTCATAAGAGGCGGCTATACTTATAACGTTGCGTTGAAAGGTATATACAGATGCAAACCTTAAGCGGAACAGGGATGGAGCTCCAATAGCCACATAGACATCCCTTATCGTGATGCTGCTGTTTGGAGTCCAATTAGGACCACAACTACTCGATTTATCATATGGGTACAAGGTGGGATCTCCCCGAGCGATCTGTGAGCTGACCCACTTACTGTGAATGTGTTGAAGCACTGAAGAAACCTTCTTCCGCGAGCTAAGAGTGAGTTCCAAATATGGGTGAAAGCCATCCTTGCAAAAGATTTTAAAATAAATAAGTTCAAAAACACCAACCAGAATGTATACTTAGTCCATGTCTTGTAGTCAGATCTTAAACTTTACCTTTTCTAATCCTTGACGTGTATGAGCATCCAAAGGAAAAAGCTGCAACTTCATTTTCCCACAAAGTCTAACCTCTTTACCCGAATGGAGATCAAGGACAGGTGCTTGTTGAGCTCCGTCTTTGGTATTTATACACCCTTGAACTTGAGACGATGGAGACTCATCTGGAGAATCAGAAGAGGACTTCTTCTTCTCTCTTTTACTATTATGCTTTTCTGTTAACAATGCCAACAAATCCTTGATAAGAACATAAAACAATACAAGTCATCCTTTTAGTAAAGAATAATTTTTAAAATTACCAGACTCATGGACTTTCTTAGTAGTTGTTTTCATGCACTTATTAGCTCTGGTAAATTTTCCTCTGGCTTTGATCTCCTTTGAAGATTCAGTTGAAGTCTCAGTCTTCTTCCTAGCCATTCTGAAAGAAAAAGAAAAAAAAAAACAATCAAAACTCAGAGAGTCAAATCATCCCGTTCACCGTGCTATTATTCCACAGAGATTCATCCACAGCCGAACTAGTCTTACGAACATGAGCAGACGAATCAATTAAACAATCGCATAGTTACAAACTTACAATTCAAACGCGTTTTTACCTAACGAAACTCCAGAGGTAAATTCAAATTCGAAATTAAGAAAAAATAAATCGGAACCCTAGAAAATCCAGACCTTGATGATAGAATCTTTAACATGTACAATTCTAATCAATTCAAATCGGGACCATGAATTACAGCTATAATCTACAATCTAGAGCATAAATCTCACGGAAACATCTCAGTTCAAGCAAGAGATGAACGATCGGTGGGGAAAAGTCAAAATAAGCACGAATCGGAAATTAAAAGTCTCTTGAGAGATCGACGCAGTCACAAACCTCATCTGTTATCGACTCTGAAACGCGCGCGCGCGCGAGAGAGAGAGAGAGCTTAGTGAAGGAGAAGACGATGGAGCTATCAGACGAAAACCTTTCGAGAAGAGAGGAGATCGGCAAAAAATCTCCGAGAGCAGGGAGTGGAAAAAGTAAGGCGGGAATGAAAATGTTTAGAAATAAAATTCCTCCCTCCATTGCCTTTTTTCCATATATTAATTTGAGGTCGGTTTGTTTATATGGGCCTAAATGTGCGGCCCATTTATTAAATCTTAGTCCACCAGCTTCATCTTAATTAACACACCAAGGGAGTGACATCCCCTATATATTATTTGAGGAATTGAAAAAGTTATAACTTTAATATATTAATATATATTACTTATCGATCAATATATCATTTTATATATTTTAAACGTAAATTTTTTTTTTAATTTACAACTTTGCGCGGGTCTTTAACCTAAGTGTTTTTATATTTACGAAACTTAAAGTAGGTTTGGTTGCTTCCAAAAAAGATATAATTTGATTGGCATATTAAATGCTGCTTAACACTTTGACGTACTAACAAGGAAAAATAAGAAGGAAGATATACATACCTATGAGTTTCTTTCGCCATAATGTAAGCTTTTATTTAAAACCATGGTATGTGATCTCTCTTTCAGGAATTGATTTTTGTCAAATATCAACCCGACGTCGTTTTCAAAGAGCATATTCGTAGAATCATAGTTAATTTGATTTTATATATTCAAGAGAAAATTTGTGTAGCAATTCAATTCAAAATTTCAATGATCAGACCATAGAGTTTCTTTTGCCTACCAATCATAGTCTAACTGACCAAAATTTGTGTTTGAAGACCAATATACAGTATAATCTCTTTAAATTAATATTTTATAAATTAATATATACTGAAAATATTTATAAAATAATATAATTTTATAGTTTTAAATTAATTTTTTAGTTCAATTAGTATATCGATAAATTAATAATTTCTATAAATTAATAAAAAAATTATAGTTTTGGTGTAATCCCAACATTATTAATTTATAGAAGTTTCACGGTATTTCATTAGTTTCATCATACGGATATCCACTCTATATATATATTTTTTTGTTATTGGACTTTAAATATGATGTACTAGCTTATGTAAAAAGAAGACAGTCAGGTTTGATAAAAAAAAACACATGTATTTCATATAAACGGTCCCAGTAAGATTAAATGGTATTATGAATCTATGATAATAACGCCTGATATCTAACTGAAACTTACCATGAAAAGAAAAACAGCTCACATGAAAAAAGCATCGAATAGCGACAACGAGACTGAGATACTTAACGGAGCTACAAACAAAACACACAAACTTTTTATTAAAAACTGAAAAAAATACATATAGAAAGTAGAAACTCAGAGCATGAACAATGAGGGATTTAAGGTGGGTTCTTAAGGGATGGGGTCCACTTTTTTAAAAACAATACCCCTTAAAACTCTTATGTAAGAACCCAGCTCTTATACTATTTGCGGGCTCCACTGACACGTGGCAGCCCGCGAGTGGTTAATTTAAAAAAAAAAAAAAAAAATGAAAAAGTAAAAAAAAATAAAAAACCTAAGAACCCTCTTTGGGTTCTTAGGGTTAATCATGGTCTCACAAGAAAGTTCAGTGGTTTTTTGGATCTTTAACGAAACGGAACCTCTGTCTTTTAAAATTTTATGGGGTTGTCCCACACTACATAGATTGTCCTTTTGTCGAATAGAAAATTGGTCACGCCTTTTTAGTTCCACACTTCTCGTTTCTATCTCTCCTCTACTCTACCACTTCTCCACTTTTATATACTTTCTCCATATTTTTTCGAACAAATTATTGTTTATTGATGAAAAATAACATTTGTTTTTTTTCTGCATACTGTAAACATATAGATATTTTGATATTGGATTAATTAAAAAAGCAATTCTCTTAAGTAGCATTTTTTTTTAGTGTTTGTCACAAAAATAGCCCTAAAAAAATAAAATGACCAAAATAGATTTTTTTTTTTTTGAAATTTTGATTTTTTATATTTTTTTGAAATTTGAAACCCTAACCCCAAACCCATCCCTTAACTTTAAACCCTAAAGTCCAAATTAGTTAACCCTAGAGGTATAAATGCATTTATATGTATTTTTTAGCTTCAAAACAAAACATTTTGGTCATTTTCTTCTTTAAAAACTATTTTTGTGACAAACAAATTAAAAGAGACTATCTAAGGGAATTTCTCTAATTAAAATTCAACACCAAAGATACACCACTTATATTTTTTTTTTGTTAAATTAAATTTACATAAACAAATCGGGCAATTCTCTTAAATAGCCCTTTTTAAGTTTTTGTCACAAAAATAGTCCTCAAAAAATAAAATGACCAAAATAGACTCTTTTTTTTTTGAAATTTTGATTTTTTTTTTATTTTTTTTTTGAAATTTGAAACCCTAACCCCAAACCCACCCCTTAACTCTAAACCCTAAAGTCCAAATTAGTTAACCCTTGGAAGATAAATGCATATAAATAAATTTTTTAGCTTCAAAAAAAAACATTTTAATCATTTTTCTCCTTAAAAACTATTTTTGGGACAAACAAACTAAAAGAGGCTATCTAAGGGAATTACTCTAAACAAATCTATATATTTGAACTGTAGAAAGCTTAAAGAAGAAAGCGAGGGAAATAAACAAATAATAAAAAAAAAAGAGAAAAGATTCTATTCTGTCCTCTCTCTCTCTCTTAAATGGCAGGAAGGAGACTCTCATGTGAAGTCCTCCATAACTGAAAAATAAATAAATAAATAAAACGGAAGAGAGAAAATAATAAAACCACTCAAAGAAGTTCCACAATTTCTCTAAAATTCATGTTGATTTAGCCTTGACTTAACCGTCTTCCTCCGTTTCCACGCCGACGCCTCGGTATTAGCAGCAACCGCCGTGGTGACCGTCGTCTTCGAAGGCTCTCGATTATCTCCGTTACCTGGTAAAAAAAGAATCATGTTCTCTCTCGTGTAAGATTCACACATATGTTTCCGATCAGATTCGCTAGATATGTTCAAACCTTTTTTTTTCTGTCCGAGGGTTGTATGAGTATTATTAGATCTGGCTTGAATTTGAATTTTATAGTTAGAAATTCGTATTTGAGTTTTGAGATCATCCGATGTATTTTTTCAATTGAGATTTCTCGTAATTGATCATAAGATCTACTTTGATTAGCTCTAATTTGAAATCTGCAGAGATCTGAATTGATTTATTTTTTCTAAAGCAAAGAAGAAGAAAAAAAATGAGTGGAACAAGCAAGACGGATCAAAAAGCGGCTTTAGACATTGCATCATGGCTCTTCAATGTTGTTACTTCCGTTGGAATCATCCTCGTTAACAAAGCCTTGATGGCTACTTACGGCTTTAGTTTCGGTCTGATCCCTCTCTCTTATCAACAACAACAACTCCTTACTAGTCAACTTGGTTTCAAACACTAAAAACTGATATTAAGATCTGGTTTTGACACAACAGCTACGACGTTAACCGGTTTGCATTTCGGAACAACCACATTGTTGACTACTTTCTTGACATGGCTTGGTTATATCCAACCTTCTCAGCTTCCTTGGCCTGATCTTTTGAAGTTTGTTTTGTTTGCAAACTTCTCTATTGTTGGGATGAACGTTAGCCTCATGTGGAACTCTGTTGGATTCTACCAGATTGCGAAGCTGAGTATGATCCCAGTTTCTTGTCTTCTGGAAGTTGTTCTTGACAACGTCAGGTATTCTAGAGATACAAAGCTTAGCATTTTGTTAGTTCTTGCTGGTGTTGCCGTCTGTACTGTTACTGATGTCAGTGTCAACCTCAATGGGTTTCTCGCTGCTGCTATTGCTGTCTGGAGCACCGCCCTTCAGCAATACGTAAGCCTCTGCTGCTCTTAATGGCTAATTTGAGCTTGTAAACCAAAACAGAGAGAGGTTTGATTTCTAATAATCTGTTTACTATATAATTTTTGCAGTATGTACACTATCTACAACGGAAATATTCTCTTGGTTCTTTCAATTTACTTGCGCATACTGCTCCAGTACAAGCTGCATCCTTGTTGTTGGTCGGACCATTTCTAGACTTTTGGTTGACTAACCAAAGAGTGGATGCATTCAACTTCTCATTCATATCTCTGGTAAAATTGTTTTCCTCTGTTTCTTTACAAAGTCTTGTGTGATTCTTCTAAAGATGCATACTTTATTCAGTTTCAAAAACTGATAACAACCCAACTAGGCTCTTATTTGTTGTACCATGATCTTGTATGTTTGAGATTCGTCTAATTCATTTTTTTGGTGGCAGTTCTTCTTGATACTCTCGTGCAGTATCGCGGTTGGAACCAATCTCAGTCAATTCATTTGTATTGGAAGATTCACGGCGGTGTCTTTCCAAGTACTTGGACACATGAAGACAATCCTGGTTTTGGTTCTGGGATTCACTTTCTTCGGTAAAGAAGGCTTAAACATGCAAGTGGTACTTGGAATGCTCATTGCGATCCTTGGTATGATCTGGTACGGTAATGCATCTTCTAAACCGGGCGGTAAAGAGCGTCGTAGCCTCTCTATTCCCATAACTAAATCACAGAAACTCAACGGGTTATCTGAAACATCCGAGTCTGATGGAAAGGTCTAAGAGAAAGAAGTGATCGTTGACATAGAAACAAGAACAAGCATCTCAGATACACAAACAAAACAGGTAGAAAATATCAAATGGAATGTTTACAAAAACAAAGGGGGTTTTAATTATTTAATTTTCAGACCATATTTTTCTTTTCTTACAGAGCATTTTGTTTTCTGATTTTTGTTTTTGGTTAATCCTTTGTTTGGCCTTTGCATTTTGTATTTCTTTTTTGCCTAATTATCTCTCACATGAAATATCATCCGTACTACTGATAATAAAATATAAATTTTATTTTTTGTCCACACCCCCAATATCTACTTTTCTTTAATGGAATTTATTTATTGGGTCAATGACTGTTCATACTAAATGAAATACTTGCATTCAAAATGAAATAAATTTTATAGTGGTTCCTTGAATGTTGTTTGCATTTATCGTTGGAGATATCATGGTGTTTACGTAACATTTTATTTATGTTTATTATCAATATAATATAAAGTTATTCGAAGATAATTTTATATGCAAGTCTTCAGTCAAAAAAAAAAGGGAAGAAGCTAATTTTCTGTTCCAAGCACATGGACTCGCCCCACTATCGTCGGGTTGTGAGATTTTTAAATAAGTACGTATTTTGAAACTTTTAAGACAAAGACGGGAGATAGAAGGAACGGTGTTGACACGTGTAAATCTCAGTTTAACAGGTCGTTGCGTGGGGAAAGTCTGCTTACGAGTGCGTGTAGTGTGTTAGAACGGAATCTCTCCTCGCACGTGCGTCTGTTATTTGACGTTTGATTGTTTAAAGGACAAAATGTGTGACACTTTTTTTTTTTTTTTTGAAAACAATTCCCGTTATTGGATGGAAGCCCACACGAATTATCATGTTTCATACTACTAAATAAAAGAACCTGAGTTGGTCTCTACAGATAAAGAAACAAAAGCTAAATGGATTTTAAATATAAAAATAAATTGATATTCATCGGATATAGGCAATTATATGAGTTGTAACACACTTGTTTGTAATTGCATAAATCAAATTCAGAATATCATCAGTCCGTGTTTTAAGATTTGAAATAATGCTTTGATAGCTGTTGACAATTCAACAGTTACTTAAAAAATTGAATAATGTTTGATAGGAAAATAACAAATTTTAGGACACAAAAAATAATATATTTTAATATATACACACATAAAACAAAAGTCAACTTGTATTGAGCTAGCATTACTTGGATAATATGTATCATATAATATGTTAGTTAGCGTTAAAATATACGGATGCGAATTTGAACTATTTTATAATTGTTTTGGAACCTATTATTCGATAACCTGAAGTACATTCGTTTTTATGTGGGTTTGGGATCTTAATATATTTTTTATACAAAAGTCTTTTCATACAAAAGTCTAATCTGGCCTAACAATTATGCATTTGATGTTTTAGCTGGAAACAGCTCGAACACTATTTAAATTTTATTTGAAAGGACGCTCTATTGTGCATGTCACATAGTTTAATTTGAATATGAAATTGGAAACATCCATTGGGTACAAAGTATAAGAAATAAAATGAAATTTTTTTATATTATTCTGGTGCTAGCTTGTAAATGTTTTCTACCCATGCTTTTATATGTTTTTGTATTTGAGCCAGCTATCTAGATTAAGATTAGCGGTCAAAATGTTATAATGTTAATTTAATTCTTTATTATACCACAATAGACAATTAATAACAGGTTATATGTTTAAGCAGAAAATAAGACTATTTATAACTGTGCTTGACGGCGATTCCTAATACAATGATTGATCAATAATTACATAATTTGGTCCAAATACAACTGCATACGGCGTATTGAGAGATTGCACTTTTAAGGGAAGAAAAAACGTTATTATTGTTTACCATCATTACGCATATCATCAAGGTGTGCATATTATGTAAATATTTTTTGTTGGTTTTATGTTATTATATCGCCTACCAATATAGGCTCACGCATTTTTCGTGGACAATTTATTTTATTCTGATTGTTGCAGTAGCCAACATGCGGTTTAAAGTTTCTTTTGGTTATTGTTTTCCTTTGCTTGATTTTTTTAAAAAAGTTTTGGTAATTTTTTTTAATAATTAAATTATATTAAAATCAATCCGAAGATCGGGAATAAGGATCTGAATACAAACCAACTCACACAAAATTACATAATTCAAAGTTCTGGTAATTGTTTGTAATACTATAAAGTTTTCATTAAAAAAATTTAAAGGGGAATTCCAATTTTCCTTTTTTTGGGGGGGGGCGGGATTCCAAATATTACCAAGGATATTTTATGATTAGTGTCAATAAATAGTTAAACTTAAAAATCTTGAGATGAAAAACATTTGAAAACAATAAGTCAATAAGATGCGTTTGCCAGTAAGTAGCTGTGTAGTAACAAAAAGACATTTGTCAGTAAAAAGGAAAAAAAGAAAAGACGAAAAAAGACTTTTGCTGATGTTCAAAATAGCTCCTGAAGCGCATAAGAAATGATGCTGGTGTTCTAAATCAGATCATATAGTATAATTAAGTCAGCAACTTCGTCACTAGATCTACTGCTAGATATACATATAACGGTTTGCTACATTAGATTTACCGAAGAACTGAAGAAGTGAAAGAGCAAATCAGCATTTATTTACTGATGAGATGACATCAATGGTTGGGATTGGTTTCAGACCGTTGGGGACCATCTCGTACAGTGTACTACACTGCACTGCAAAAATTTACGAACGTCTATGTTAGTCACACTTTAGTTAGACCCACTATCCACCAATCACACTCGGCTCCGTGAGCGCCCTGTAACACACACGTCGTTGTAATAGCTCGGTGCTTAGAGACATCGTCTGTGTCTTACGCACGAAGAGAGAGCGTGGGTGTTTCGCCACACGAACGCTTAATTGGTGTGGGGAGGATAGCTTTGTCGTCCCTTCTGGAAGTTAAGAATCTAATATCTCTTGGCTTTTCGCTTTAACTTTTATGGTATTATAGAATACAACTTTCTATTATCAAAAATATACGAAATAATTGAATACATCAGTAACCCACACTTTTCATTTTAGTTTGTATAAAAAGGTTACTTGTACCATCGTAGTACTAGACCACTATAGTATCCATAGACGCTTGTATATACCATACATAAGAGACTCGTTAATTCTCAGTGATTAGGAATGTTCAATCCGATAAAACCGAACTAATTAAAACTAAACTGAACCCAAATAAAAAATGGTTTGAATTTTATAGTACCAAATAGACCGAATGTATGCTATTTAAAAAATCAACAATATATGGATAAATTTTGGTATATTAACTAATTAATCCAACCGAATAAGCTGAAAAACCGATTAATTAAAATATATTAGTATATTTATATGTAAATTTTATAAAAAAATTAATAATATGTACATAAATGATTTCATTAACATGATATTTATAATTCAAACATTAATTTTAATAATTTATTATTTGTTTAAAGTTAAAAAGGTTATTTTGTTTTTCATTTTCATCAAATTAAATAAAACATAATTTATTTTGTTTCAATAGTAAATATTTGTGCTAAAATATATTCATATAATAATATTATGATATTACTATTTTCTTACTTTTATTTTTAATAGTTAAATAAATATAAAATATTATATTTAAAAGCTAAAGTAATGAATATATATATTTATGTTTTAGTAAATCTAATTTCTAATCATATAACAAAAAATGTTATATAGGATAAATATATTTATGGCTTACTGATATAAAACCGAATAAACCAAATATCAATAGTATATAACTGAATCAAATTAAATTAGATATTATTTTAAAATGGTAGATAATTTTTATAAATTAAAATATCAAAAAAAAAAACTGAACTAAAACCGGGTTAAAATCTGGATTGCACATGCCTAATGTCATTCTAAAAATTTATCAAAAATATAGAAGATGATATCATTTTCATATACCGAAATTTCATTCTAAAATTTGTCAAATTTGTTTTAATGCGTGTATTCACCAAACACAGCTGCACGTAGGGATTTGTACATAATGACAAAACATAGGAAAAATATAGAATAGAAAATGTAAAGTTTTGTCTAATCCATCCGTCTACGTAAGTGCCAGAAAATGAGGTCTAAAATTAAAAGAGAGAGATTAATTCAGTGAAAAATTATTTAACAAAGCTAATAATAGTATTAGTGAGAAAATAATTAATTAGCCAAGAGTAATAATAATAATAATAATATCCTCCGTAGGTATAACAAAAACAATAATAATCCATACTAAAAAGAGATGGAATCTGCCATTGATAACACTCATGTCCCAATCGTCGCTCACACGTACGCTCGTTTTTTTCTCTTTCTCTTTTGTAAAAAGCTAGAGAGACAACCTCTCCTCCACTTTTTCTAGACACAAGTGCGAGTGAACAAAGATATGAGTGTTAATTTGAAATGTTTATGGTTGGTGTGAAACTCATGTAAAACCATTAATGTAATTACATTATAATTGAAGTAAATTTTAACTTTTTCTTGCCATCACATTCAATGCCTCAAATCTTGTTGTATATGATGAGTATCAATAAAAAAGAGCTAAGACTCTATGTTCCACTTTTTTACTGAAATATTTAACCATTAGTCCATGAATGTGGAGTATGTTAGTTGATGGTAACTTATGTTGGAACAAAAAAATGTTAAACAAGCACCAAAGCCAAAATTACACTAGACTTGTAATTAAACCTTGTAGGGAACAGCTAGGTGATTGAGGTATAATATACTAATTGAATAAAAGTCTAAGATGAGATTAAAAAGGTTTATATTAGCTTGTGAAATACTTGATCCCATCCCCAAATCTCACGTTAATTAAACACCTTTCAGGTACTTACAAGTACCTCATTTCTTTAACTTAACTAAAAAAGCTTTGAGTCTAAGGATTTTTGTGATGCCACTATCTTATTAATTAACTTGTATACAGCCTCTTGCATTGATTATTCTTTGAACACATTCAATAATTAAAAGTAGTATTATTTGTTTGTATCTGTTATCAAAATTAACATTTCAATAATAATAATAGTCAGAAGAAGAGGTGACATGCCATGTGATCGCACAGCTGTGACCACTCTCTTCCCTTGGTTGATAAATAATTAAATACCTTCCTTCATCTTCCTTCTCCTGTCTTTTGTCTTCTCTCTCTCTATCTCTAGAGCTTCCACTTCCTCTCTAATGGTAGAACCAAAACCCTAGATCCCTCTTTTCATATATTCTACTTCCACACTTCTCTGTCAAAATCGTGAGAATGAAAACTTTTCCAAGCTTCTTTCTCTTCTTCTTCTTCTTATCCTTTTCCTCTCCTTCCCTTCAAGCTTCTTCACCATCTCAGTCTTTGAATCGAGAAACCCATCACCAGCTTATAAGCTTCAAAAACGTTCTTTCTGACAAGAATCTACTTCCAGACTGGTCTCCCGACAAGAACCCGTGTACCTTCGAGGGCGTGACTTGCAAAGACAACAAGATTTCTTCAGTTGATCTCAGTTCCAAGCCACTTAACGTCGGATTCAGTGCCGTGGCTTCCTCTCTCTTGTCCCTCACCGGATTAGAGTCTCTGTTTCTCTCAAACTCCCACATCAACGGCTCTATTTCTGGTTTCAAGTGCTCTGCTTCTCTCACCAGCTTGGATCTATCGAGAAACTCCATCTCCGGTCCTGTCTCAACCTTGTCGAGCCTCAGCTCTTGCATTGGACTAAAGTTTCTCAACATCTCTTCCAACACACTGGATTTCCCCGGGAAAATCTCTGGTGGGTTGAAGCTTAGTAGCAGCTTGGAAGTTCTTGATCTCTCCACGAACTTGCTCTCCGGTGCTAACGTCGCTGGTTGGATTCTCTCCGATGGCTGTGGAGAGATGAAGCACTTGGCGATAAGCGGAAACAAAATCAGCGGAGACGTGGATGTCTCTCGTTGCGTGAATCTCGAGTTTCTCGATCTCTCCTCCAACAATTTCTCCACTGGGATTCCGTATCTCGGTGACTGCTCGGCTCTTCAACATCTCGACATCTCCGGGAACAAACTATCCGGCGACTTCTCCCGTGCTATCTCCCCCTGCACAAACCTCAGGTCTTTGAACATCTCCAACAACTTATTCGCCGGACCCATCTCTTCATTACCGCTCAAAAGCCTTCAGTATCTTTCTTTAGCTGAGAACAAGTTCACCGGAGATATCCCGGGGCTTCTCTCCGGCGCGTGCGGTACTCTCACCGGACTCGATCTCTCCGGAAACGACTTCCACGGTACGGTTCCTCCTTTCTTCGGGTCGTGTTCTCTTCTGGAATCACTCGTTTTGTCGAGTAACAACATCTCCGGCGAGTTGCCGATGGATACGTTGCTGAAGATGAGAGCACTCAAGATTCTCGATCTGTCTTTCAACGAGTTCTCAGGGGAGTTACCGGAGTCTCTGACGAATCTCTCCGCTTCGTTGGTAACGCTAGATCTCAGCTCCAACAACTTCTCCGGTCCGATTCTCCCAAGTCTCTGTCGGAACGCTAAAAACACACTCCAGGAGCTTTACCTTCAGAACAATGGCTTCACCGGGGAGATTCCTCCGACGTTAAGCAACTGCTCCGAGCTAGTTGCTCTTCACCTGAGCTTCAACTACCTCTCCGGGACAATCCCGTCGAGTCTAGGCTCTCTATCGAAGCTCCGAGATCTGAAGCTGTGGATGAATATGCTTCAAGGAAAGATCCCTCAAGAGCTCATGCATGTCAACACCTTAGAGACTCTGATCCTCGACTTCAACGAGTTAACCGGAGAAATCCCTTCCGGTTTAAGCAACTGTACCAATCTGAACTGGATATCTCTCTCGAATAACCGGTTAACCGGTCAGATTCCCAGATGGATCGGCCGGTTAGAGAATCTCGCCATCCTCAAGCTAAGCAACAATTCTTTCTACGGAAACATTCCGGCTGAGCTCGGCGATTGCCGGAGCTTAATCTGGCTCGATCTCAATACTAATTACTTCAACGGTACGATTCCGCCGGAGATGTTCAAACAGTCCGGTAAAATCGCTGCGAATTTCATCGCCGGTAAGAGATACGTTTATATTAAAAACGATGGGATGAATAAACAGTGTCACGGAGCTGGTAATTTGCTTGAGTTTCAAGGCATCAGACCGGAACAACTAAACCGGGTTTCAACGAGGAATCCATGTAATTTCACGAGGGTTTATGGAGGTCATACTCAGCCAACGTTTGATAATAACGGCTCCATGATGTTCCTTGACATGTCTTATAACATGTTGTCTGGATACATACCGAAGGAGATTGGTTCGATGCCGTATCTGTTTATTCTCAACTTGGGTCATAACTTCATCTCTGGTTCTATCCCTGATGAGGTTGGTAATCTTAGAGGGTTGAATATTCTCGATCTTTCAAGTAATAAGCTCGACGGGACGATCCCTCCGGCTATGTCAGCTCTTACCATGCTTACGGAGATTGATTTGTCCAACAATTTGTTAACCGGTCCGATTCCTGAGATGGGTCAGTTCGAGACTTTTCCTCCGGTGAAGTTCTTGAACAATTCTGGTCTCTGCGGTTATCCTCTTCCGCGGTGTGGTGCTACAAACGCAGACGCGCTTGCTCGCCGTTCTAACGGAAGGAAACAGCCATCTCTTGCGGGTAGTGTGGCGATGGGATTGTTGTTCTCTTTTGTATGCATATGTGGACTGATCCTTTTCGGTAGAGAGATGAGGAGGAGGCGGAGGATGAGAGAGGCGGCGGCGTTGGAGCTGTATGAGAACGGGGGTGGTAACTCTGGTGATAGAACCGCTAACAACACGGATTGGAGGCTGACTGGTGCAAAAGAAGCTTTGAGTATTAATCTTGCAGCTTTCGAGAAGCCATTGAGGAAACTCACTTTTGCGGATCTTCTCAAGGCTACTAACGGGTTCCATGAGAACAGTATGATTGGTTCAGGTGGGTTTGGAGATGTTTACAAAGCCATTTTGAAAGATGGAACAGCGGTGGCTATCAAGAAACTGATCCAGATTAGTGGTCAAGGCGATAGAGAGTTCATGGCGGAGATGGAAACTATCGGGAAGATCAAACACAGGAACCTTGTTCCACTTCTTGGCTACTGCAAAGTCGGAGAAGAGCGGCTTCTTGTGTACGAGTTCATGAAGTATGGGAGCTTAGAAGATGTATTGCACGACCCGAAGAAAGCTGGTCTGAAACTAAACTGGTTCACCCGACAGAAAATCGCTATTGGAGCAGCAAGAGGACTCGCCTTTCTTCACCATAACTGCATCCCACACATCATCCACAGAGACATGAAATCAAGCAACGTGTTGCTGGACGAAAACTTGGAAGCTAGAGTATCAGATTTTGGCATGGCGCGGCTGATGAGCGCGATGGACACGCATTTAAGTGTCAGTACATTAGCCGGTACACCAGGCTATGTCCCTCCTGAGTATTACCAAAGTTTCAGGTGTTCAACAAAAGGAGACGTTTATAGTTACGGTGTGGTCTTACTCGAGCTACTTACGGGTAAAAGGCCAACCGATTCACCCGATTTTGGAGATAATAACCTTGTTGGATGGGTGAGACAGCATGCTAAACTGCGGATTAGCGACGTGTTCGATCCTGAACTTATGAAGGAAGATCCAGCAAGAGAGATTGAACTTTTACAACACTTAAAAATTGCGGTTGCGTGTTTGGATGATCGGGCTTGGAAGAGACCAACCATGTTACGAGTCATGGGAATGTTTAAGGAGATACAAACGGGTTTGGGACTAGATTCGCAGTCGACCATTGGATCAATAGAGATGGTTGATATGAGTATTAAAGAAGTTCCTGAAGGAAAATTTTGAGAGTTAGACACAGAGCCAAAGCAGATTCTTTTGAACACCAATCATCCCAGGGTCGGTCCAATTTTCCTTTGGTCTATCTTTTGTATTTTTCTAATGTATTCTAAATGTATGTATTTGTGTTATTTTTATACAGAAGAGAAAAGAGTAATGACTTTGTTAAGAGTATGTAAATATAAAATTTTAATTTTTGCGTTCTTAGTTCTTTGAAAAATTCTATATTCTGCTTACGAAATATTTTTTCGTCGAGTTCTTGCAATAAAAAAATATGATCTATATTTGATCCAAAATATAAAAATATATTTGATCCGAAATATAAAAAAATTCAAATGAATCTTGTAGAGTATTATAAAACATATTTAAAATCGAAGTATTAGTAACTGAACTGGATAGATAATCCAAAAAATAAAAATAAAATAAAAAATTTGAAAAATATATGAAAAATTAATTTGAATATCTAAATTAATTTGAATATCCAAATTAATATATAATATTAATATTTAAAACATAAATTTGTAATTCAAATATATAATTTTATATTTGTTTTGATAAAAAAATTAATAATAAGTATTTAGAATTATACTATATCCGAATCTAATACGTATTTGCAAATTTACTAGAATAAAACCTATAAAGTTTTATAAAATATAACTGAATAAATAATAAATAATTAAAATTTACGTAACTAGAAATTTACAAGTTATTAACATTGTCTTATATTTCCTCTAATTCATATTAATTATCATTTTAGATCTATGCACATAGATTAAAAAATATTTAATTTTATATATTTTGTATATAAAATGTCATTATCATACACTAAACTATATTTTAACAAATATAAAAGTAAACTGAAAAATAAAATTAATAAATTCTGAATTGAAATGTTAAAACGACATTTATTTTATAACGAAATTTTTTACAACAATACTGAGTATGAAAGGGAGGAATTAGTATTTTGGTGATTAACACTTCTATGTATAATATATCCTATATCAATTTATAATCTATTTGATGTATAATTAGTGATACATTTATCTTCGTTTAAATATATCAATTAAGAACATTGAGTCATTTTATTATTTTATCTATATAAAATAATTATGATGGTCATTTTTTAATAAATAATTATGAAGGCCATTTAAAATAATTATTTTGAAATTTTGATGATAGTTTTTCTAGGATGAATATAAATGTTATATCTTACAACTTTGTAATATTAATTTATATCTAACATTATTATTAACAGAAATTCTAGTAACTATTTATTAATCTTGATGTGTTCTTAAAAATAATTTTATTTTTTTTATTTTTCGCTTCCGGCAGCTATAAAAGCTCGAACAGCTATAAAACATGGAGAAATGAACCTTGACCTGAAAGTAAAACAAAGTCTGGGTTTCATGTGTTTGTGGACACTGCACCAACATTTGCACAACAAAACTTACACAAAGAACGTGTGCTCTCTTTTCTTTCTACCTCTTCACCTACGTGGACTGACTTCACGCACCTCGCTCGTTGGAGTTCGTGTTGCTTTGCTTTTACTTATTTAGTACTTTCTTTTTCTTTTCTTTTCTCACTACTACCCAAACTAAAAACAAATAATGAGTTTAGGCTTTTAATGAATCTTTAAGAAAGTTTTATTCGCGTAATATGCTTTTTACGCATCATATTAATATGCAGTGTTTTGTATATAGTACATGAAATCCACATCACATAGAAATCTATTTTTGCATAATATTGAATTGTCTAACTTGAATAATATCGAAATCAGTTAAATATCAATCAAGATTTCACATGAATGCGTGTGTTTTTGTGTAAAATATTAGGTAACTGCAGAATCCCCCAAACATCATACAGATCGAAACCTACATATTTTATAATTTGTGTCTTTCTCGGAAGGTAGACTAGTCTAGACAAGTGTATTAATCAATATACACTGCAAGTCGTCTTAAAATTTAGTAACTTAAATTAGGTCAATTCTTTTAAATAATATTATTTTAAGTTTTTGTCACAAAAATGACATTTAAAAAAAAAAAAAATTTAAAATATTTTATTTTTATTTTTAAAAATTTTGAAATTCTAACTCTAAAATTATATTCCTTAACTCTAAACTTTATATCTATATTAGTTAACCCTAGTGATATAAATGTATATTTACTTATTTAATAAAATATTTTGGTCATTTTCTTGACAAAATTTCTTTTAGGACTATTAGACGGTATATCTCAACAAATTATACATGCTTCTAATATGAATTTGAGTTAATCCATATATTCTAAGAACAAAATATTTAGAAAACGACGGATAATTACATATATGTATCAATATCTCTCATACATATCAACCTACAGGTTGTGTATAGACAACACACTGACGGACGCGCGTGTAAATATTGAGTAAACGCACTCGCTTTAAACTATTGAAATTGTGGAGAGGGAGGGAGGAGTGAGTAGCTATCAAGCGTGAACACGCGCGACGATGTGTGGGTACAGGAGCACGTGGGCCACCATGCATGCAAGCTGTTCTTGTCGGAAACTTCCCATAACAACGTCTCCCTCCGCCGGGGGCCGCCGTCCCTTTCATGTCTCCACCGAATGGACCTATTTCTCTTTCTCTCTCCCACGTCTGTTTCTTCCTCATCCATTCAATTTTCTTAACTAACTTATTATCTTCCTAAATCCTGATAATATATTCTTAATACATTTTTTTTCATATACCTAAGATTTTTTTTTTTGTATTATTATGACAACTTGTCAATAATACTATTAGTTACGCGGAATTATCGGAAGCACGTACGTGAGTTTCATTGCTCTTTGTCTGATATCAGGAAATCAAGACCCATATAATTAATTTCAGGAATAAGTATGATGCAAATAATAAAATTCACACAAAATAGAGAAGTTGAAGGTAAACCTTAAGAAGAAAAAAGTAGGAAACACAATTGATTTGCAAACCCGTGGAAAAATGTTGTTTCCTATTTTCATTAAAATGAAAGTTTTAAATTTTATTTTATTTTATGAAGATAGAAATTTATAGTTTTCAATATAATTTTTTATTTGTTTTATAATTATAAAAGAAAATAAGTTATTTTGGTATTATAAAAATATTTTTAAATTATGTAAAATATCTAAAACTTCTATCTTAATAGAACAAAGAGAGTATAAAGTTGGTAAATCACATAATACCTGAACATAATTAACGATAGATTCCATATAATCATGCAATCGACATAATATAACGTCCGTTCTATCATTTTACGATCGTAAATATTCTATTATCTAAATCAATATTCACGTTGAAAATTCTTGTATCTGCATACTGCATGTTTAACTACATGTACATTCACATACTCTAGATATGGGTCCAGTGCATTCAAAACTTTCTGTATCGATATTGGTGGAGGATTGCGATGTGTACCGTGTACGTACTACACAAACCGTATACATATGGGATTGAGAATCTGAAGTTGAATTAATTTAATCGTACTTTTGTTCATTCTCGAGGCTTCTATCTCACGTACAAATCCCCCGCACGTGCGAATGCTCGTTCTTAAATAACTACTTTACAAATTTTGAGGTTTCCACGATATACGAACCACACAATGACACAAAGCTACAAATATACAATAATTAAGAAAAATGTTGGCAAACCCATTCCCACGAGTATGAGCTCTCTGCCATATAGAAATATACTCTCTCCTTTCTATTTTATCCGTTCCATTAAAATAAAAGTTTTAAATTTTTTTTTGTTTTATAAAAATAGAAATTTTTAATATAAAATTTTTATTTGTTTATTTATATTATTTTTATTAACTATTAAATAATCTAATTTGTTTTGTAATTATAACATGAAACAAAAGTTATTTTTAGTACTATAAAAATATTTTTAAATTATATAAAATATCTAAAACTTTCATTTTAATGAAACGGAAGGATAGCTAAGACTTCTACAAACAACTATTACAGTTTAACAAAGAGATAATTAATTTATTTTAAAATAAAATTAAGATAGTTTTAATCAAATAAATCGGTGGATTCATCTCCCCCTTGGAATCTTTCTTATTTTCACGAAGAAGAGACAAAGAAACAAAAAGCGAGCGCTCAGATTTCATCAATATTTTTTTGTGAATCTTCAAATATTATATTCATCTCCTCGCAGACCCAGCTTGCTCTCTTTGAATTCCAAATCTCCTTTGAACAATTTATTTTGTTTCACACAAATTAATACTCCATCCGTTCCATTAAGGTGAATGTTTTGGTGTTTTCACACATATTAAGAAAACATATTAATCATACATCGTTTTTAAAATTATCAAATTCCAATACATTTTAACCAATAGTCTTTTAATAAATTCAATTAATTTTATTGAAATTTATAATTTTTTGTATAAAAACATAAAATATACATCTTTATAAAATAATTTATTTTTATAAAATATTTATCTTTAATAGAACGGAGGGAATGATAATTACTTAAACTATTCAATATTTAATGTTAAAGAGAGCCAGTATCACGTTTACGTTTGCTTCCAACTCTTCGAATTGCTGAAGAGAGTGTCACTAGTAATAAAAAAGTTCCGAGAAATAATTTGTCGGAAACTGAGACGATGTTACACAAAATTAAAATATTTAATACAAAAAATAAGCTACAGTATTAATTTTGTTAAATATTAGAATTAGTATAAAAATTAGGAAATTATAGGACCTTGAATAAGGGCGACGTGCGGTCCACGAGGGTATCACGTGGGAGTCTCCCTCGGAATCGGCGGAGCAAACGGGTCGCACCTTTTCATGTCCTCGTAACTTATTATTTTATCGTTCCTTTTCTTTTTGATAATAAGGATTCGTAATATAAGCTGATCAACGTGTTGCTATTTAAAAAGTTATTTTAAGCTTTGGGAATCGGAACGCTCACGTGGTTAAACGCTTTTCCATTTGCCAACTTTGTTGGTTTGTCACGTGGTCATTATGCTCGTGGACTTAGAAATGTCTGTTGGGCCATCGAGATAATTTGTCATTAGTGCGAAAGTGTAAGCTCTTTGAAAAGCCCATGAATTACTACCATCTAAGTCCATTAAATTATCACTTCTGGCCTACTAAGATAAAACATCTTTTTTTTATGAATATATTATGAATTAAGAGATATACGAAACCCATTAATGTACAAAACGTAGGCTCTGCACGCCTTTCGCTGGGGCTCATTACGACACATCTGCATTGACTTGGGCTCGTTTATAATTTAAATAGTATATTTATATGCTCAGCAATGCTAACTAAAGCCCAGTAAAGATACCTTATGTATCCCTATAATTTACAACATACATATAGTATCTTGTCAAAACCATATTCTAAAATGTTATACACTTGTTAGAGCATCTTGGAGCACTATTTTTTTAGATAGTAAGCAAATCTTTAGCACAGTCTATAACCTACATGTATACGTGAATATCTAACCGAACCTAGACTAATAACTATTTATTTTTGTCCACTATGAATAAATATTTTATTTAAACAATATATTTTATCTAAATAAAATTAGCATATATTTTAGTTAAAGAAAACTGGAAATAAAATAGATTTTTAATATAAAATTTTTGAATAAAAATATAGTTTAGGTATATAAATGATTTCAAATTATAAAATTAAATATAGGTTTAAAAATATAAGTAAATAAATATATAAATTTATACTGCTTAAAATTGACTTAATTTCTGGTAAATGTATAATGTTAGATTAAACATTATTATGTATTTAAATTATTTAGATTCTGCATAAATCACTATATTTTTTTGAGCTATCTGCATAAATAATTATATATTACATGGAACTGGGATGGTCAATCAATATTTTGTTAAAACTTTATAATTTGAAAAGCATTATCAAATTCATTTTTCATGTTATATCATTCTTAACATATAATACATATATTTGCTATGCAATAACTTATTTCAAACGTTCTGTTTGTTAACTATGATTATGTAATCATTTTACTAATTCAAACATCATATAATCATTGCTCGTATAGTAAAATTAATCTTCGTTGAACATTCATACCTGTTCACCACAACTGATTATAGTCCTTTAACTTTTGTAATAATAGTTGAAGAAAGACACTCAATGGCCATTTTGGAGATTTGAGACCAAAGATTAGTATATTCATAAATAGAAATTTACGTTTTATGCACAACTCCGGTGTCATGTTATACATCAAAAGAATGATATGCCACAACGAGTATTTTTTTCTTAGACATTCTAAATGGATTGAATGCATCTTTGCATAATCCAAAATAAAAGTTTCGACTATTTCTAACAAAATATGGATGTATTGTATTAAAATATTTCTACGCTCTTGTATCTGATGGATGAATGACCTCTCCATACTTCACATGTTCATCATGTCATCTCATCACTCCAACATCCCTTTCATGTTGATATACTCTTTTTAACCTGATTGTAATTAATAGGTATCATATTCTTCCCACGTTTTTGTAGTTTAAATCTTGTTTTTTTAAGAAGTGACACTCTTCTAGATTTCTATCATATCTCCAATAAATTATGAAATTATCGATGCAAACATCTATTCCCTCCGTTTCAAAATAATATATATTCTAGATTTTTCACACATATTAATAAAACACAATAAATTTCAATTATCAATGCATAGTTTTTTGTAGTTATCTATTTCCCACAAGTGTAAACCAATTAGAATTTGGTAAATACAATTAATTTTTTTGAAACTTACAATTACTCACTTTTAATTGACAAAATATGCATAGAAAATATAAAAACTTAATCTTTTAGAAACAATTTTTTTTTCCTAGAACATCTATCTTTTTTAAATAGAGGGAATATCATCTTTGAAAACAACCCAAAACTATAAACCAATTTTTGAATTTCATAATAACATTCAGCTCACAAGTTGTCTTTTGACAAATATTTTGTAAACAACCTAGCTCATATATTTATGAAATTTTCAGGTAAATTATGATCATTTTTAACAAATATAGATTGGTTAATTTACAAACATTAACATCTTTTAAACTTTTTTGCATTCAAATTAAGTTTTTTAACATTTTCAGTTTCAATTTGCTATTATTGTAGTAGTTTCTAAAAATGTATATATAACCATGTTGTAAACCCTATTATAATCTATTATCGTCTTCTGATTTTTATTATGTAAATGAATTGGTTATTCACTATTAAAATTACTAATACTAAACATCTCCATATTGATACTATATATACTAATTGGTGCAAAACTTTTTTACTAAATGGTTCTATACACTTTTATTACATGAAAATTTTATATTCTTGCATTTTTGACATGAACATAATATTTTACTGCTTTTCTGCACGAGCGGTGTAAACCAGCTTAAAACATGAATATTTTCATCTTGTTGAAAAATTTATTCGTCACTTTTTCTTTAGAATCTTTGTACGTATATTTCCAATTCTGAAACTCGTATATAATGTTATTGCTTGACATTTTTTTGTGTTTCACGTTTTGTGTTCTCTTTTATTTTTTTTTGGTGTGTCTTTTAATATGGAGTATCATATTTATAGAACTTTTTTTTTGTCTTTGATAGGTTAGAATTTAACAATTGGTTTACAACGAAACTGTTTATAATTTTTTTATCTCTTTTACAACAACTTTACGAAGAAATAAATACGGTGTAAACCACTAAAACACGTTTTCACAAATCACTTCACTTTAACTTTTATATCTATCGTTAAACCTATCTAAAGTTAATCATCATAAACTACTCCTTCTTTTACAATAACTTTACAGTAAATATTATTTCTCCTTGTTAATTTATCATAAAATTACATGTGTTTTACGATGAACTGTTTTACTTGTAAATTTATTTTAAATTTTACGACAAAACTATGCTTCTACGTAAATTCTTCGTTATTGTACAAGAACCATATTTCCTCGTAAATAATTCCTAGTATAAAGTTTTCAATTTCCAATCATATCAGAAAAATATAACAAGTCTCTCCGCCCTACGGACACATTCTCATAAATAGTCCTCAGATTGAAAAGGGTACATAAATCATCTTACAAGAGACAAACCTAAACCACCACACGAACTCATTATACATATAAAAACATCATCGCACCTTTTCCAACTATTTCCTTTCTTTTATGAAAGTATTGATTATTATAGCGATGATTAATTCGAGGCACGATGGAATAATTTTTGATTTAAAAAATACATCACCAGAAGAAGTTGGAGAGAGGAGAGTGGTGAGAGGAGGAGAGAGAGTCATCGTCGAGATGATTAGAAGGAGAGTGAAGATGTCTTCCTTCGTAAGTAGTGATTACCATTCTTGGATCATCTGCTAATCTTTCCACTCTCTTCTTCACTCTACACTTGTCTTGTGTGCATCTGTAATAACTCCTGGCGTTTTAAAATAAAAATATTAATTATTTTTTCTGTTTTATTTTAATTCTTGTTGTAAAATAAATTTTAGTTTTAAAATAAATATTATTTTAAAATTTTAATATAAAATAAATTAAAATTATATATATAATATAATTTTATACTCTTTTATCTATTTTCTATTAATTAAAACACGATTAAATATATAAATCATAATATTTTTAAATATTTTTAGTATATGTACACGAATCTACAACTACAAATATTTAGTTAGCCTAGTTTAATCAAAACTTACTGAAAAGTAATCACAACATTATAAATCCGAGTATTATCTATTAATCCGCCAAAGATAGTTTTCTTTCTATTTCCAAAGAAAGTAATTTCAAGTAATGCAAAGAATCAAGATTTATGTTTCAATCATATACATATATAATCATGCTATATGGGAAAATGAATCTATTTAATGGGGAAAATTTATTTTGTATGGAAAACCGAATATCTAGTGCTATATCAAACAAATGACAAATGAACTTTAATACTGAGCTCATGATAAAATTTACGAAACAGCGAGAATATAATTTTCAAGAACTATACTAACTTACCCAAACAAATCATTGTTGGTAAATGTCAAATGTCAACTTGAGAGAGAGGAATCTTAAGGAAACCCCATATGTCACATAATACTCAAATGCTTCCACATGAAATCATTTACTTTTCTTTTTGTTTGGTAAACTGTTATCTTCTTTTCTCACTTTTAACTATTAATCCCACTGAGCCAATAGTCTTTTTATAACATATCCGATGATTAATACAGAGAAACACCAACAAGATTCTGCTAAAAAAATCATTTTATTAGCAAAATCCTAAAGCAAATTTTAGTCTTTACATGGCTCCCAATCAAAATCGTAAGAGGCTATACATATTCTCATCATATTAGTTAACATTTAAAAGTTAAAACTTGAAAATCTACTGATCAAGCCAGTAAAGTTTCTATGAAAAGTCATCGTTAACCCCCAAGCAATAATGAAAGGCAAATAGATAACGGATGTATGAATGATATTAACTAATCAAATACTAAAATAGAGTAAAAACTTGGAAACCAGTTTGGAATCATTATAAGAAAACTAGCAATGTAATTAACTTCATATAAGAGAAACAAAAACCTGGGATGTTGAGTGTTCTTGACAACTTTCTGACCATATTTTCTCCATCTAAATCCATCATCTAAGACATCAACATCGCTTAGTGTCTTGAAGCAAAACCGAGGCTCCCTCACTTTTCTTCTTGTCTTAGGCTTCTTCATCTTCAGAGTAGTCACTATTCCCAACGGTGACGTGTTTATTTTGTGACGACGAGTCTGATGATGTTGATGATCATCATCATCATTAGTGCCATCATCATTAATATCATGATCTACCTCAATCTCACCTCCATGGTTGTTTTTCTTGTGGTGTCCGTATCCTGCTTGACTACTCCATGCCCTAAATTACATTAACACAACGCATATATAAACAAATGTGTCATGTGTGCATGGCAAATTGGCAACTGATCAGACCAATTAAAAATTCTGTAAAGAATACTAAGTTATGTTATAGGATTTAAAATGCTTTCTGAAAATTATAATTTAAATTTGGGCTTTATTCGAATGCAAAAATTTGTACACTTTAAATGACGGAATGTTTTTAGTAGGCGTGTGGATAAATATATATATACGAGCTATCCTATGAATCTTTAGAAAAGGCATTAAAAACACTGAATTGTTAGGCACTTAGGCTCTTGATAACTTGTACCTAATTCCCCCTAATTATTATAGTATACGATAATGTATTATGTGATAAATCGATCGTAAAGGGAATCAATATCTTATGAGATATTTCAGATATAAAGCGGCAGCTGTAGAGAACCTATAGATTGGCCCTTATATTTTTATTTGTTTTATATAATTAGAGTAGAATAAATCCATAGAGACTTTAGATTATTTTATTATATTCGTAAAGTACTATGCTTACCATGGATTTAAAGACGGTCTTTGGGATGATATACCACCCGTAAGACGATACTGATCAAGATTAACAATACCATCATGATCATCCCTTTGTTTTGATGAGGCTAAAGAGGAGATCGAGATTAGGGTTTCTGGGAGATTCTCCATGGGAGTTATGGGATCTCGAGGATGAGTTACAAAGGAAGGGGAGTTATTGTGAATGAAGGAGTGATGACCTGGAAATGGAGACACAAGAGAAGGAGAAGATGATGAAGATAATGTGTGATTAGGGAAAGAGAAAAAGAAACCTAGATGGTTAGTATTATTAGCGTTTATGATGTTTTGTGGCTCATCGAACAAGCTTACTCCTTGGTTTATCGTACCCATCTCTCTCTTTCTTTCTTTCTTTCACGCAAAAGTCTGAAGGAGATGAGATTGTGTGTGTAAGAGCGGAGAGGGATTTTTTTTGGTTTGGTGGATATTTGGTTCGATTTTGGGTTGTCACAAGCCAATCCATCCATGTGTGTGTTTCGATAAATATATAAATGTTGGAAAAAGAAAGTTGGAGGTGGGTCCAATTGGTTTGGTTTTGTTTGAAGATTTACATTTTTAATTCCCTTATTAGTAAAGTTTTTAGATTTCTGTTTGTAGAGTTATTCAAAAGAATTTTGAGGTTTACGAGGCTAATCTATGAAAATACTTTGTTGCGATATCAGAGCAACAATTTTTTTTATATAAATTTGTATATAGTGTCTTTCTGGTGTGATGGTGGTTAATACGTAAAAGTTATAGCGGTCGATGTTACAAGATTTTACTAATTAGGTCACACGTACTGCATGACTAAAAATATTAATCTATTTTCTTAATAATTTTTAAAACTATTGGTCCAATGGCCTTGCAACTTTCACTTCGATATTGTTAAGTTCAAAAAGAGATATTCATTTGTTCTGGTTGAAAAACTATATAGGTAGAACTAGTTGTCGTCCACTTAGCTTTTCCAAACAAAGATTAAATAATCTGATGTTGTGCTCTTAAAATCAGTGTTTTTTTTTTGGGTGTAAAAACAATGTTTGTTCTGTAGCAAATAGCAATATACTTAAATCTTTTCAAAAACAGAAACAGCTGATTTCATTTTAAATTTTGTCTAAAACTAAAGGGTAAAAAGTTAATATAGATATTTCAAAAGTATTTTTATTGCCAATCTTAGGAGGGTTGTTATGAATTGCATGGGATATATGTGTGTTTTTCAACCTCTAGATGCATTATTTTGAACTAATGTTGTCTAGATAAGGAAATGGAATATTTTGTTGATATGATAAGAAAAAGAAAAATCAAGGAAAGAAATAAGAAAAGTTCAAAAAAGAAGAAGAAAGAAACAAGAAGAGAAAACGCGTCAGGGCACTTGAGAGAAAGATGAAGAGAGGTAGTGGGAGTTAACGTCGTGTCGCTTAAACGGCAGTCAGCTTCTGTAACGGCGTCCAGTTACGTCCCTGAAACGGCGTTCATACGGTGTGTTGCTTATGTAGATAAAAAGGCCTATATTATATAGTTAAAAAATATAAAAGATACTAATGAAATCCAAATTCTAGTTATTTTGCTTATACAAAGGCGCTACAATCTGTTGGACAAAAGACTTTTGAAATCTATGAACTGAAGATTACATGTCGAGCATTTTTACCTTTTTGACAAAAAATTCTTACTGTTCACTGATACGTGGGTCTTTGAATAGTGCAAGGGACGGTTCTAAAAATTCTTAAATAAAAATTATTTTTGTACTGTTTGCGGACCTCATTGATACGTGTCAGTCCGCGATTGATTTGATTTTTTTAAAGAAAAAAAATCAGAAAAAAAAGAAAAAAGTATATATAAATAAAAAATCTTCTTTGAGGGTTGTAAGATAAAGATGCTTTTATATGTGATATTTGAAGAGTTCGAAAGAATAGAGGAATTAATGCACCATTCTGTAATCATGGTTTCCCGAAAACAAATCCAAATCCTCTAGAAATCATTTTCCATGGAAAAATTGGCTGGAGATGTGATGGGAATATATACACATCTATCACTTTCTTATAGCTAGAATTTCAAATATTTACAAAATGATGTACTACTCAAATATGTATACGATTGCTATTGTTTCGGGAATACAAAAAGGAATATATTGATTAGGAGGAGCAATGATGAAAAATCTTAGGTGCATATCTATTCCTCTGTATGCTATGTGAGGACGTCATGATTATGATTTGATGAATTAGGCTCCTATTTGACCTTTTCTCGTCTAAAAATGCACCTAATAATGGTAGTATATATTAAATTCATAAATATTAGTCATACAAGAGAGAAAAGTTTCTTACCTTTTTTCTCGTTTTACCTTTTGCAAGATTTGCATTTTGTAATAGTTTCATCGAGTTTAGAAACCCCACTGTTTATCAAATTCCAAGCCAACTTATTCTTGTTCCTTTATGTATACATTTGTACATTTGCTCTTAAGTGATTATAATATAACGTTAATTCTTTTCTATAATTGATTATAGAAGTCTAGGTTAATTTATATTTTTTCCTGTAAGAACATATTTTGTTTTTTAATTTCTATCATTTTTTTGGAGAAATTGTTCCACCTTATTTCTTCTTGTGTAGTTATAGTTTAGCCTCGTGATGCGGTGAGATCAACGTCAATATGGCATCATGCACGTTGGTCCGTGGGAATGATATGGTAGAACAAACATACACGTAACTCGTAATGAGATCGTTTTCTTTTTACACATTAATGTTCGTGTGTGTGTGGGTGTTTAATATTTCACGATTCGTTTTATACATCTGACCGAAAAGAGAGAAAGGGTTAGTATTTGTATGGGTGAAAATTGAAAAATAAGTAAAATGAATCTGATTAATGGACCTTCAGAAGTGGGGAAGAGACTGGAGTGTAGGTTGGCGAAGGTAATCATTTCGTTTTTTCCCGCATGTATTTAAATTTTACATTATTTGTTTTCACACCATCACCTTTCTTGAGTTTCTTCCTCTCTCTTTACACCCTTCAATAATTATATTTTCAGTGATCTCTGCACAACTGCTAGTTTCATTTCAAGCATTATTATCTTTAGTCTAAAGCTGTAACTGTGACTAGTCTAGCCCCGGTCCGATCCTATAGATTTGAGATCGGATAGACAAACAGAACTTGTGGATGTTTTATTGAAGTTGAGAATAACCAGTTTTCGGTGGTCTCTAAGTTAAAATAATTAATCATACAATTTCTAATGCTAGTCAAGTTTCATATATTCTATTTCTGTTTCATACAAGTTTGATATCAACTATTAAAGAGGTTTTCAGTTCAAAAATGTCAGACATAATCTAGTTTGAAAGAGCTAGCAGTTTTAATGTGGACCAAACTCTAGATCTCGATTACATACATGTTTAATAAAGAGGTGATCAGATTGAAAACCAGCGAACGATTTTATTTTTGAATAAACATAAAGCTACTCAATTTTTAATTACATATAAGATTTTCTAAAGTTTTCACATTTACTAAAAATATAATAAATATTTACAGTTTAACTTATCATTTATTTTTCTGTACACTTTTTAATAATTATCTACCAATAAAATTTAATCAATTCAAATATTCATAATTAATGTTTCTCAAAAGTATACAAAAGTTACCTTCAAAATATAGAAAATCTATTTTTGTGGAACAAGAATAAAATCTAGAAAATCATACGGGAACGGAGATAGTATAACATATACAAAGCATAAAAGAGGTTAAGGAAATTAATTTCGATCAATAACCAAGAAAAACAACTCAGTTTACTGTCAGCGCATGTATCAAATCCTAAAGGCACTAATCTCATTGAGTTTCTAGACAGGTTTCGAAATATGTAAAGTTGACTTTTGGTTAGGGGCACACAAAAAGGCAACAATATGATCTTTAACGTACAACTTACAACACATACATATGTAAAATTTTGAAATCTTGATATCAATTTATAAAAGATTAATCTAGCTAGCTAATACAAGGGCAACGAAAACAGCTAGTAGGAAATATTTTTTTTGAAGAAATAATATTATTTATTTATTTATTTTTTGTG
>MU108267.1:18926-30664 GCA_012274485.2 Sinapis alba
GTACTGCCTGGAAGGACCAAGGACTGTCCAGACTGGTGCCTCAGGCCATGAAAAATTGACCCAATACTTACTGATAGGCTGATATGATCAGCTTTAACCGTATTGGATGGAAGGATTTAACTCAACATACCATGCACTGTCCGGACATGTCCCATCTGTACATGAAAAATGACCCATACGTATTGATAGGCTGATACGATCAGCCATCCGTACTGCCTGAAAGGACCAAGGACTGTCCAGACTTGTCCATCAGGCCATGGAAAATTTACCCATACGTACTGATAGGCTGATATGATCAGCCTTAATCGTACTGAATGGAAGGATTTAACTCAACATACCATGGACTGTCTGGAATGGTCCCATCAGTACATGAAAAATGACACATACGTACTGATAGGCTAATACGATCAGCCATCCGTACTGCCTGGAAGGACCAAGGACTGTCCAGACTGGTCCATCCGGCTATGAAAAATCCACCCATACGTATTGAATGGCTGATATGATCAGCCTTAACCATATTGAATGGAAGGATTTAACTCAACAGACCATGGACTGTCCGGACTGGTCCCATCAGTACATGAAAAATGACCCATACGTATTGATAGGCTTATACAATCAGCCATCCGTACTGCCTGAAAAGACCAAGGACTAACCAGACTGGTCCAACAGGCCATGAAATAATCGACCAATATGTACTGATAGGCTGATCATATAGGCTGATATGATCAGCCTTAACCGTACTTAATGGAAGGATTTAACTCAACATACCATGGACTGTCTGGACTTGTCCCATCAGTACATGAAAAATGCCCAATACGTATTGATAGGCTGATACGATCAGCCATCCGTACTGCCTGAAAGGACCAAGGACTGTCCAGACTTGTCCTTCAGGCGATTAAAAATCCACCCATACTTACTTATAGGCTGATATGATCAGCCTTAACCATACTGAATTGAAGGATTTAACTCAACATACCATGGACTGTCCGGACTGGTCCTATCAGTACATGAAAAATGGCCCATACGTATTGATAAGCTGATACGGTCAGCCATCTGTACTGCCTGAAAGGACCAAGGACTGTCCAAACTTGTCCATCAGGCCATGAAAAATTGACACATACTTACTGATAGGCTGATATGATCTTCCTTAACCATACTTAATGAAAGGATTTAACTCAACATACCATGGACTGTCCGGACAGGTCCCATCAGTACATGAAAAATGACCCATATGTATTGATAGGCTGATACGATCAGCCATCCGTACTGCCTGAAAGGACCAAGGACTGTCCAGACTGGTCCAACAGGCCATGAAAAATCGACCCATATGTACTGATAGGCTGAATGGAAGGATTTAACTCAACATACCATGGACTGCCTGGACTGGTCCCATCAGTAGATGAAAAATGACCTATATATATTGATAGTCTGATACGATCAGCCATCCGTACTGCCTGAAATGACCAAGGACTGTCCAGACTTGTCCATCAGGCCATGAAAAACTGACCAATAGGTACTGATAGGCTGATATGATCAACCTTAATCGTACTGAATGGAAGGATTTAACTCAACATACCATGGACTGTCCGGACTGGTCCCATCAGTACATGATAAATGACCCATACGTCTTGATAGGCTGGTACGGTTAGCCATTTGTACTGCCTGGAAGGACCAAGGACTGTCCATACTGGTCCATCAGGGCATGAAAAACCGACCCATACGTACTGATAGGCTGATATGATCAGCCTTAACCGTATTGAATGGAAGTATTTAACTCAACAGACCATGGACTGTCCGGACTGGTCCCATCAGTAAATGAAAAATGACCCATACTTATTGATAGGCTGATACGATCAGCCATCCGTACTGCCTGGAAGGACCAAGGACTGTCAAGACTGGTCCAACATGCCATGAAATAATCGACCAATATGTACTGATAGGCTGATATGATCAGCCTTAACCGTACTGAATGGAAGGATTTAACTCAACATACCATGGACTGTCTGGACTTGTCCCATCAGTACATGAAGAATGCCCAATACGTATAGATAGACTGATACGATCAACCATCCGTACTGCTTGAAAGGACCAAGGCAGTCAAGACTTGTCCTTCAGGCCATTAAAAATTGACCCATACTTACTGATAGGCTGATATGATCATCCTTAACCGTACTGAATTGAAGGATTTAACTCAACATACCATGGACTGTCCGGACTGGTCCTATTAGTACATGAAAAATGATCCATACGTATTGATAAGATGATACGATCAGCCATTTGTACTGCCTGAAAGGACCAATGACTGTCCGGACTGGTCCAACAGGCCATGAAAAATCGACCCATATGTACTGGTAGGTGGATATGATCAGCCTTAACCGTACTGAATAGAAGGATTTAACTCAACATACCATGGACTGTCTGGACTGGTCCCATCAGTACATGAAAAATGACCTATACGTATTGATAGGCTGATACGATCAGCCATCCATACTGCCTGAAAAGACAAAGGACTGTCCAGACTTGTCTATCAGGCCATGAAAAATTGACCCATACGTACTGATAGGCTGATATAATCAGCCTTAATCGTACTGAATGGAAGGATTTAACTCAACATACCATGGACTGTCCGGACTGGTCCCATCAGTACATGAAAGATGACCCGTACGTACTGATAGGCTGATACGATAAGCCATCCGTACTGCCTGGAAGGACCAAGGACTGTCCAGACTGGTGCCTCAGGCCATGAAAAATTACCCAATACTTACTGATAGGCTGGTATGATCAGCCTTAACCGTATTGAATGGAAGGATTTAACTCAACATACCATGGACTGTCCGGACAGGTCCCATCTGTACATGAAAAATGACCCATACATATTGATAGGCTGATACGATCAGCCATCCGTACTACCTGAAAGGACCAAGGACGGTCCAGACTTGTCCATCAGGCCATGGAAAATTTACCCATACGTACAGATAGGCTGATATGATCAGCCTTAATCGTACTGAATGGAAGGATTTAACTCAACATACCATGGGCTGTCCGGAATGGTCCCATCAGTACATGAAAAATGACCCATACGTACTGATAGGCTAATACGATCAGCCATCCGTACTTCCTGGAAGGACCAAGGATCGTCCAGACTGGTCCATCAGGCCATGAAAAATCGACCCATACGTACTGAATGGCTGATATGATCAGCCTTAACCGTATTGAATTGAAGGATTTAACTCAACAGACCATGGACTGTCCGGACTGGTCCAATCAGTACATGAAAACTGACCCATACGTATTGATAGGCTTATACAATCAGCCATCCGTACTGCCTGAAAAGACCAAGAAATGTCCAGACTGGTCTAACAGGCCATGAAATAATCGACCAATATGTACTGATAGGCTTATCATATAGGATGATATGATCAGCCTTAACCGTACTGAATGGAAGGATTTAACTCAACATACCATGGACTGTCTGGACTTGTCCCATCAGTACATGAAAAATGCCCAATACGTATTGATAGGCTGATACGATCAGCCATCCGTACTGCCTGAAAGGACCAAGGACTGTCCAGACTTGTCCTTCAGGCGATAAAAATCGACCCACACTTACTTATAGGCTGATATGATCAGCCTTAACCATACTGAATTGAAGGATTTAACTCAACATACCATGGACTGTCCGGACTGGTCCTATCAGTGCATGAACAATGACCCATACGTATTGATAAGCTGATATGATCAGCCATCTGTACTGCCTGAAAGGACCAAGGACTGTCCAAACTTGTCCATCAGGCCATGAAAAATCGACCCCTAATTACTGATAGGCTGATATGATCAGCCTTAACCATACTTAATGGAAGGATTTAACTCAACATACCATGGACTGTCCGGACTGGTCCCATCAGTACATGAAAAATGACCCATACGTATTGATAGGCTTATACAATCAGACATCCGTACTGCCTGAAAAGACCAAGGACTAACCAGACTGGTCCAACAGGCCATGAATAATCGACCAATATATACTGATAGGCTGATCATATAGGCTGATATGATTAGCCTTAACCGTACTGAATGAAAGGATTTAACTCAACATACCATGGACTGTCTGGACTTGTCCCATCAGTACATGAAAAATGCCCAATACGTATAGATAGACTGATACGATCAACCATCCGTACTGCCTGAAAGGACCAACGACTGTCAAGACTTGTCCTTCAGGCCATTAAAAATTGACCCATACTTACTGATAGGCTGATATGATCATCCTTAACCGTACTGAATTGAAGGATTTAACTCAACATACCATGGACTTTCCGGACTGGTCCTATTAGTACATGAAAAATGATCCATACGTATTGATAAGATGATACGATAAGCCATTTGTACTGCCTGAAAGGACCAATGACTGTCCAGACTGGTCCAACAGGCCATGAAAAATCGACCCATATGTACTGATAGGTGGATATGATCAGCCTTAACCGTACTGAATGGAAGGATTTAACTCAACATACCATGGACTGTCTGGACTGGTCCCATCAGTACATGAAAAATGACCTATACGTATTGATAGGCTGATACGATCAGCCATCCATACTGCCTGAAAAGACAAAGGACTATCCAGACTTGTCCATCAGGCCATGAAAAATTGACCCATACGTACTGATAGGCTGATATGATCAGCCTTAATCGTACTGAATAGAAGGATTTAACTCAACATACCATGGACTGTCCGGACTGGTCCCATCAGTACATGAAAGATGACCCGTACGTACTGATAGGCTGATACGATAAGCCATCCGTACTGCCTGGAAGGACCAAGGACTGTCCAGACTGGTGCCTCAGGCCATGAAAAATTGACCCAATACTTACTGATAGGCTGATATGATCAGCCTTAACCGTATTGAATGGAAGGATTTAACTCAACATACCATGGACTGTCCGGACAGGTCCCATCTGTACATGAAAAATGACCCATACGTATTGATAGGCTGATACGATCAGCCATCCGTACTGCCTGAAAGGACCAAGGACTGTCCAGACTTGTCCTTCAGGCCATGGAAAATTTACCCATACGTACTGATAGGCTGATATGATCAGCCTTAATCGTACTGAATGGAAGGATTTAACTCAACATACCATGGACTGTCCGGAATGGTCCCATCAGTACATGAAAAATGACCCATACGTACTGATAGGCTAATACGATCAGCCATCCGTACTGCCTGGAAGGACCAAGGACTGTCCAGACTGGTCCATCAGGCCATGAAAAATCGACCCATACGTACTGAATGGCTGATATGATCAGCCTTAACCGTATTGAATGGAAGGATTTAACTCAACAGACCTTGGACTGTCGGGACTGGTCCCATCAGTACATGAAAAATGACCCATACATATTGATAGGCTTATACAATCAGCCATCCGTACTGCCTGAAAAGACCAAGGACTGTCCAGACTGGTCCAACAGGCCATGAAATAATCGACCAATATGTACTGATAGGCTTATCATATAGGCTGATATGATCAGCCTTAACCGTACTGAATGGAAGGATTTAACTCAACATACCATGGACTGTCTGGACTTGTCCAATCATTACATGAAAAATGCCCAATACGTATTGATAGGATGATAAGATCAGCCATCCGTACTGCCTGAAAGGACCAAGGACTGTCCAGACTTGTCCTTCAGGCGATTAAAAATCGACCCATACTTACTTATAGGCTGATATGATCAGCCTTAACCATACTGAATTGAAGGATATAACTCAACGTACCATGGACTGTCCGGACTGATCCTATCAGTACATGAAAAATGACCCATACGTATTGATAAGCTGATACGATCAGCCATCTGTACTGCCTGAAAGGACCAAGGACTGTCCAAAATTGTCCATCAGGCCATGAAAAATCGACCCATACTTACTGATAGGCTGATATGATCAGCCTTAACCGTATTGAATGGAAGTATTTAACTCAACAGACCATGGACTGTTCGGACAGGTCCCATCTGTACATGAAAAATGACCCATACGTATTGATAGGCTGATACGATCAGCCATCCGTACTGCCTGAAAGGACCAACGACTGTCCAGACTGGTCCAACAGGCCATGAAAAATCGACCCATATGTACCGATAGGCTGATATGAATAGCCTTAACCGTACTGAATGGAAGGATTTAACTCAACATACCATGGACTGCCTGGACAGGTCCCACCAGTACATGAAAAATGACCTATACATATTGATAGTCTGATACGATCAGCCATCCTTACTGCCTAAAAGGACCAAGGACTGTCCAGACTTGTCCATCAGGCCATGAAAAATTGACCCATACGTACTGATAGGCTGATATGATCAGCCTTAATCGTACTGAATGGAAGGATTTAACTCAACATACCTTGGACTGTCCGGAATGGTCCCATCAGTACATGAAAAATGACCCATACATACTGATAGGCTGATACAATCAGCCATTCGTACTGCCTGGAAGGACCAAGGACTGTCCAGAGTGGTCCATCAGGCCATGAAAAATCGACCCATACGTACTGAATGGCTAATATGATCAGCCTTAACCGTATTTAATGGAAGGATTTAACTCAACAGACCATGGACTGTCTGGACTGGTCCCATCAGTACATGAAAAATGACCCATACGTATTGATAGGCTGATATGTTCAGCCATCCGTACTGCCTGAAAGAACCAAGGACTGTCCAGACTAGTCCAACAGGCCATAAAAAAATCGACCAATATGTACTGATAAGCTGATATGACCAGCCTTAACCGTACTGAATGGAAGGATTTAACTTAACATACCATGGACAGTCTAGACTTGTCCCATCAGTACATGAAAAATACTTGTCCCATCAGTACATGAAAAATGCCAGTACGTATTGATAGGCTGATACGATCAACCATCCGTACTGCCTGAAAGGACCAAGGACTGACCAGACTTGTCCTTCAGGCCATTAAAAATCGACCCATACTTACCGATAGGATGATATGATCAGCCTTAATCCTACTGAATGGAAGGATTTAACTCAACATACCATTGACTGTCCGGACTGGTCCCATCAGTACATGAAAAATGACCCATACATACAGATAGGCTGATACGATCAGCCATCCGTACTGCCTGGAAGGACCAAGGACTGTCCAGACTGGTCCAACAGGCCATGAAAAATCGACCCATACGTACTGGTAGGTTGATATGATCAGCCTTAACCGTATTGAATGGAATGATTTAACTCAATAGACCATGGACTGTCCGGACTGGTCCCATCAGTACATGAAAAATTATTCATACGTATTGATAGGCTGATACGTTCAACCATCCGTACTGCCTGAAAGGACCAAGGACTGTCCAGACTGGTCCAACAGGCCATTAAAAAATTGACCAATATGTATTGATAGGCTGATATGACCAGCCTTAACCGTACTGAATGGAAGGATTTAACTCAACATACCATGGACTGTATGGACTTGTCCCATCAGTACATGAAAAATACTTGTCTCATCAGTACATGAAAAATGCCCAGTACGTATTGATAGGCTGATACGATCAGCCATCCGTACTGCCTGAAAGGACCAAGGACTGACTAGACTTGTCCTTCAGGCCATTAAAAACTGACCCATACTTACTGATAGGCTGATATGATCAGCCTTAATCGTACTAAATGGGAGGATTTAACTCAACATACCATGGACTGTCCAGACTGGTCCCATCAGTACATGAAAAATGACCCATACGTACTGATAGGCTGATACGATCAGCCATCCGTACTGCCTGGAAGGACCAAGGACTGTCCAGACTGGTCCAACAGGCCATGAAAAATCGACCCACACGTACTGATAGGCTGATATGATCAGCCTTAACCGTATTGAATGGAATGATTTAACTCAACAAACCATGGACTGTCCCGACTGGTCCCATCAGTACATGAAAAATGACCCATACGTACTGATAGGCTGATACGTTCAGCCATCCGTACTGCCTGAAAGGACAAAGGACTGTCCAGACTGGTCCAACAGGCCATAAAAAAATTGAACAATATGTACTGATAGGCTGATATGATCAGCCTTAACCGTAGTGAATGGAAGGATTTAACTCAACATACCATGGACTTTTTGGACTTGTCCCATCAGTACATGAAAAGTGCGCAGTTCGTATTGATAGGCTGATACGATCAGCTATCCGTACTGCCTGAAAGGACCAAGGACTGTCCAGACTTGTCCTTCGGACCATTAAAAATTGACCCATACTTACTAATAGGCTGATATGATCAGCCTTAACCATACTGAATTGAAGGATTTGACTCAACATACCATGGACTGTCCGGACTAGTCCTATCAGTACATGAAAAATGACCCATACGTATTGATAAGTTAATACGATCAGCCATATGTACTGCTTGAAAGGACCAATGACTGTCCGGACTGGTCCAACAGACCATGGACTGTTCAGACTGGTCCCAACAGTACATGAAAAAGACCCATACATACTGATAGGCTGGTACGATCAGCCATCTGTACTGCCTGGAAGGACCAAGGACTGTCCAGACTGGTCCATCAGGCCAAGAAAAATCGACCCATACGTATTGATAGGCTGAAATGATCAGCCTTATTCAAACTGACTGGAAGGATTTAACTCAACGGACCATGGACTGTCTGGACTGGTCCGATCAGTACATAAAAAATAACTTGTATGTACTGATAGGCTGGTACGATCAGCCATTCGTACTGCCTGGAAGGACCAAGGACTGTCTAGACTGGTCCATTGGTCCATGAAAAACCGACCCATACGTACTGATACGCTGAAATGATCAGCCTTATCCAAACTGAATGGAAGGATTTAACTCCACGGACCACGGACTATCCGGACTGGTCCCATGAGTACATGAAAACTGACCCATACTTACTGATAGGCTGATACGATCATCCATTCATACTGCCTGGAAGGACCAAGGAATGTCCAGACTGGTCCATCAGGCCATGAAAAATCGACCCATACGTACTGATAGGCTGAAATGATCAGCCTTATCCAAACTGATGGAAGGATTTAACTCAACGGACCATGGACTGTCCGGACTGGGCCCATCAGTACATGAAAAATGACCCATATGTACTGATAGAATGATACGATCAGCCATTTGTACTGCCTGGAAGGACTAAGGACTGTCCAGACTGGTCCATCAGGCCAAGAAAAATTGAACCATACGAACTGATAGACTGAAATGATCAGCCTTATCCAAACAAAACTGAAGGATTTAACTCAACGGACCATGGACTGTCTGGACTGGTCCCAACAATACATGACAAATGTCCCATAAGTACTGATAGGTTGGTACGATCAGCCATCCGCACTGCCTGGAAGGACCAAGGACAGTCCAAACTGGACCATCAGGCCATGAAAAATCCACTCATACGTACTGATAGGCTGATATGATCAACTTTAACCGTACTTAAAGGAAGGATTTAACTCAACGGACAATGGACTGTCCAAACTGGTCCCATAAATACATGAAAAATGATCCTCTCAGTACGTGTGGGTTATTTTTCATGTACTGATGGGACCACTCTGGGCAGTCCATGGTCCGTTGAGTCAAATACTTCCATTCAATACATATAAGACTGATCATATAAGCCTATTAGTATGTATGGGTCGAATTTTGATGGCCTGATGGACCAGTCTAGACAGTCCTTGGTCCTTCCAGGCAGTACGGATGGATTATCGTATCAGCCTATCAGTACGTATGGGTCATTTTTCGTGTACTGATGGGACCAGTCTGGACAGTCCATGGTCCGTTGAGTTAAATCATTGCATTCAGTATGGATAAGGCTGATCATATCAGCCTATCAGTACGTATGGGTAATTTTTTTATGGCCTGATGGACCAGTCTGGACAGTCCTTGGTTCTTCTAGGCAGTATGGATTGTTGATCGTATCAGCCTATCAGTACGTATAGGTCGTTTCATGTACTGATGGGACCAGTCCGGACAGTCCATGGTCCGTTGAGTTAAATCCTTCCATCCAGTTTGGATAAGGCTAAACATTTCAGCCTATCAGTATGTATGGGTCAAGTTTTCATGGCCTGATGGACCAGTCTGGACAGTCCTTGGTTTTTCTAGGCAGTACGGATGGCTTATCGTACAGCCTGTCAGTACGTATGGGTCATTTTCATGTACTGTTTGGACCAGTCCAGAGAGTCCATGGTCCGTTGAGTTAAATCGTTCCATTCAGTACGGTTAAGGCTGATCATATCGGCCTATCAGTGCATATGGGTCGATATTTCATGGCCTGATGGACCTGTCTGGACAGTCCTTGGTCCATCCAGGCAGTACGGATGGCTGATCGTATCATCACATCAGTACGTATGGGTCATTTTCATGTATTGATGGGACCTGTCTGGACAGTCCTTGGTCCATCCAGGAAGTAAGGATGGCTGATCGTATCATCATATCACTATGTATGGGTATTTTCATGTACTCATGGGACCAGTCTGGACAGTCCATTGTCCTTTGAGTTAAATCCTTCCATTCAGTACGGCCAAGGCTGATTATATCACCTATCAGTACGTATGGGTCAAATTTTCATGGCCTGATGGTCCAGTCTGGATAGTCCTTAAGTCCTTCCAGGCAGTACGGATGGCTGATTTTATCAGCCTATCAGTATATATGGGTCATTTTTCATGTACTGATGGGACCAGTCTGGACAGTCCATGGTCCGTAGAGTTAAATCCTTCCATTCAGTATGGATAAGGCTGTTCATATCAGCCTATCAGTACGTATGGGTAAATTTTTTATGGCCTGATGGACCAGTCTGAACAGTCCTTGGTTCTTCCAGGCAGTACGGATTGCTGATCGTATGAGCCTATAAGTACGTAAGGGTCATATTTCAGGTAATGATGGGACCATTCTGGACAGTCCATCGTCCGTTCAGTTCAATTCTTCCATTCAGTACGGTTAACGCTGATCATATCAGCCTATCAATATGTATGGGTCGATTTTTCATGGCCTGATGGACAAGTCTGGACAGTCCTTGGTCCTTCCAGGCAGTACAGATGGCTGATCGTATCAGCCTATCAGTACGTATAGGTCGTTTCATGTACTGATGGGACCAGTCCGGACAGTCGATGATCCGTTGAGTTAAATCCTTCCATCCAGTTTGGATAAGGCTAATCATTTCAGCCTATCAGTATGTATGGGTCAATTTTTCATGGCCTGATGGACCAGTCTGGACAGTCCTTGGTCCTTCAAGGCAGTACGGATGGCTGATCGTACCAGCCTGTCAGTATGTATGGGTCATTTTCATGTACTGTTTGGACCAGTCCGGAGAGTCCACGGTCTGTTGAGTTAAATCCTTCCATTCAGTACGGTTAAGGCTGATCATATCAGCATATCAGTGCGTATGGGTCGATATTTCATGGCCTGATGGACTTTTCTGGACAGTCCTTGGTCCATCCAGGAAGTACGGATGGCTGATCGTATCATCGTACCAGTACGTATGGGTCATTTTCATGTATTGTTGTCATGCCTTTCGGATTGACCAATACACCAGCAGCCTTCATGAAGATGATGAATGGTATCTTTCGGGATTTCTTGAATAAATTTGTAATCATCTTGAGAGCTTTCCCAGTTCTGGAGAGCTTTCCAAAAGTCTCTAGGAACCATAGTGAACATGAGTATGGCCTACCATCCACAAACGGATGAGCAATCTGAACGCACGATCAGGACCTTA
>MU108268.1:7771-18766 GCA_012274485.2 Sinapis alba
AGTTAAACATATATTAATACATATAAAGAATGTGGTTAGAAATTTTATAAAACATGAAAGACTATAACCTTTAGTAAATACAAAATTTACCGAAAAACTATATATTAACCCACATATTTGAGGAAACATTCAAAAATTATGACAATCTTGTATTAATGCATAGTTGAATCGTTCACTTACATAGGATGATGGTCAAAGATGTTTGGATCTTTTGTTGTCTCCGTTTCTCGAGATATTTGAAATTTCTTTGTGGTTATTTCAATAATTTAGGCACTCTATAATGTTTTATTAAATTAATTGAGTAAAAATATAAAACCATTCCAATTTACCCTAAAAAGAGTTAAACATATATTAATACATATAAAGAATGTGGTTAGAAATTTTATAAAACATTAAAGACTATAACCTTTGGTAAATACATAATTTACCGAAAAATTCAATATTTTCGTAGGGGTTAACCCACATATTTTAGGAAAAAATCAGAAATAATGAAAATCTTGTATTAATGCATAGTTGCATCGTTCACTGACGTAGGATGATGGTAAAAGAGGTTTGGATCCTTTGTTTTCTCCGTTTCTCGAGATAATTGAAATTTCTTTGTGGTTATTCCACTAATTTAGGCGCTCTATAATGTTTTATTAAATTAATTAAGTAATAATTTAAAACCATTCCAATTTACCCTAACAAGAGTTAAACATATACTAATACATATAAAGAATGTGGTTAGAAATTTTATAAAACATGAAAGACTATAACCTTTGGTAAATACATAATTTACCGAAAAATTCAATATTTTCGTAGGGGTTAACCCACATATTTTAGGAAAAAATCAGAAATAATGAAAATCTTGTATTAATGCATAGTTGCATCGTTCACTTACATAGGATGATGGTCAAAGAGGTTTGGATCCTTTGTTTTCTCCGTTTCTCGAGATATTTGAAATTTCTTTGTGGTTATTTCAATAATTTAGGCACTCTATAATGTTTTATTAAATTAATTGAGGAAAAAATTAAAACTATTCCAATTTACCCTAAAAAGAGTTAAACATATATTAACACATATAAATAATGTGGTTAGAAATTTTATAAAACATGAAAGACTATAACCTTTGGTAAATACATAATTTACCGAAAAACTCAATATTTTCGTAGGGGTTAACCCACATATTTTAGGAAAAAATTGAAAATTATGAAAATCTTGTATTAATGCATAGTTGAATCGTTCACTGACATTGGATGATGGTCAAAGAGGTTTAGATCCTTTGTTGTCTCCGTTTCTCGAGATAATTGAAATTTCTTTGTGGTTATTCCACTAATTTAGGCACTCTATAATGTTTTATTAAATTAATTGAGTAAAAATTTAAAACCATTCCATTTTACCCTAAAAATAGTTAAACATATATTAATACATATCAAGAATGTGGTTATAAATTTTATAAAACATGAAAGACTATAGCCTTTGGTAAATACATAATTTACCGAAAAACTCAATATTTTCGTAGGGGTTAACCCACATATTTTAGAAAAATTCGGAAATAATGACAATCTTGTATTAATGAATATTTGCATCGTTCACTGACATAGGATGATGGTCAAATATGTTTGGATCCTTTGTTGTCTCCGTTTCTGGAGATAATTGAAATTTCTTTGTGGTTATTTCAATAATTTAGGCACTCTATAATGTTTTATTAAATTAATTGAGTAAAAATATAAAACTATTCCAATTTACCCTAAAAAGAGTTAAACATATATTAATACATATAAAGAATATGGTTAGAAATTTTATAAAACATGAAAGACTATAACCTTTAGTAAATACAAAATTTACCGAAAACTATATATTATCATAGGGGTTAACCCACATATTTGAGGAAACATTCAAAAATTATGACAATCTTGTATTAATGCATAGTTGAATCGTTCACTGACATAGGATGATGGTCAAAGAGGTTTAGATCCTTTGTTGTCTCCGTTTCTCGAGATAATTGAAATTTGTTTGTGGTTATTCCACTAATTTAGGCATTCTATAATGTTTTATTAGATTAATTGAGTAAAAATTTAAAACCATTCCAATTTACCCTAAAAAGAGTTAAAAATATATTATTACATATAAATAATGTGGTTAGAAATTTTATAAAACATGAAAGACTATAACCTTTGGTAAATACATAATTTACCGAAAACTCAATATTTTCGTAGGGGTTAACCCACATATTTTAGAAAAAAAATCGGAAATAATGACAATCTTGTATTAATGCATAGTTGCATCGTTCACTGACATAGGATGATCGTCAAAGAGGTTTGGATCCTTTGTTGTCTCCGTTTCTCGAGATATTTGATATTTCTTTGTGGTTATTCCACTAATTTAGGCACTCTATAATGTTTTATTAAATTAATTGAGTAAAAATTTAAAACCATTCCAATTTACCCTAAAAAGAGTTAAACATATATTAATACATATAAAGAATGTGGTTAGAAATTTTATAAAACATGAAAGACTAGAACCTTTGGTAAATACAAAATTTACCGAAAAACTCAATATTTTCATAGGGGTTAACCCACATATTTGAGAAAAAATTCAAAAGTTATGACAATCTTATATTAATGCATAGTTGCATCGTTCACTGACGTAGGATGATGGTCAAAAAGATTAGGATCCTTTGTTGTCTCCATTTCTCGAGATAATTGAAATTTCTTTGTGGTTATTCCACTAATTTAGACACTCTATAATATTGTATTAAATTAATTGAGTAAAATTTTAAAACCCATACCAATTTACCCTAAAGAGTTAAACATATATTAATACATGTAAAGAATGTGTTTAGAAATTTATAAAACATGAAAGACTATAACCTTTGGTAAATACAGAATTTACCGAAAAACTCAATATTTTCGTAGGGGTTAACCTACATATTTTAGGAAAAATTCGATAATTATGACATTCTTGTATTAATGCGTAGTTGCATCGTTCACTGACGTATGATGATGGTCAAAGAGGTTTGGATCCTTTGTTGTCTCCGTTTCTTGAGATAATTGAAATTTCTTTGTGGTTATTCCACTAATTTAGGCGCTCTATAATGTTTTATTAAATTAATTGAGTACAAATTTAAAACCATTCCAATTTACCCTAAAAATAGTTACACATATATTAATACATATAAAGAATATAGTTAGAATTTTTATAAAACATGAAAGACTATAGCCTTTGGTAAATACATAATTTACCAAAAAACTCAATATTTTCGTAGGGGTTAACCCACATATTTTAGGAAAAATTCGGAAACTATGAAATTCTTGTATTAATGCATAGTTGCATCGTTCACTTACATAGGATGATGGTAAAAGAGGTTTAAATTCTTTGTTGTCTCCGTTTCTCGAGATAATTGAATTTTCTTTGTGGTTATTCCACTAATTTAGGCACTCTATAATGTTTTATTAAATTAATAGAGTAAAAAATTAAAACCATTCCAATTTACCCTAAAAAAAGTTAAACATATACTAACACATATAAATAATGTGGTTAGAAATTTTATAAAACATGAAAGACTATAACCTTTGGTAAATACTAAATTTACTGAATAACTTGATATTTTCGTAGGGGTTAACCCACATATTTTAGGAAAAGTTCGAAAATTATGACAATCTTGTATTAATGCATAGTTGAATCGTTCACTAACATAGGATGATGGTCAAAGAGGTTTAGATCCTTTGTTGTCTCCGTTTCTCTAGATAATTGAAATTTCTTTGTGGTTATTCCACTAATTTACGCACTCTATAATGTTTTATTAAATTAATTGAGTCAAAATTTAAAACCATTCCAATTTACCCTAAAAAGATTTAAACATATATTAATACATATAAAGAATGTGGTTAGAATTTTTATAAAACATGAAAGACTATAACCTTTGGTAAATACATAATTTACCGAAAATTAATATTTTCGTAGGGGTTAACCCACATATTTAAGAAAAAAATCGGAAATAATGATAATCTTGTATTAATGCATAGTTGCAGCGTTCACTGACATAGGATGATGGTCAAAGAGGTTTGGATCCTTTGTTGTCTCCGTTTCTCGAGATATTTTAAATTTCTTTGTGGTTATTCCACTAATTTGGGCACTCTTAAATGTTTTATTAAATTAATTGAGGAAAAAATTAAAACTATTCCAATTTACCCTAAAAAGAGTTAAACATATATTAACACATATAAATAATGTGGTTAGAATATTTATAAAACATGAAAGACTATAACCTTTGGTAATTACTAAATTTACCAAAAAACTTAATATTTTCGTAGGGGTTAACCCACATATTTTAGAAAAAAATCGAAAATTATGACAATCTTGTATTAATGCATAGTTGAATCATTCACTGACATAGGATGATGGTCAAAGAGGTTTAGATCCATTGTTGTCTGCATTTCTCGAGATAATTGAAATTTCTTTGTGGTTATTCCACTAATTTAGGCACTCTATAATGTTTTAATAAATTAATTGTGTAAAAATTTAAAACCATTCAATTTTACCCTAAAAAGAGTTAGGCATATAGTAATAAATATAAATAATGTGTTTAGAAATTTAATAAAACATTAAAGACTATAATCTTTGGTAAATATAGCATTTACCTAAAATTCAATATTTTCGTAGGGGTTAGCCCACATAATTTAGGAAAAAAACAAAAATTATAACAATCTTGTTTTAATGTATAGTTGCATCGTTCACTGACATAGGATGATGCTCAAAGAGGTTTGGATCCTTTGTTGTCTCCGTTTCTCGAGATAATTGAGTTTTCTTTGTGGTTATTCCACTAATTTGGGCACTCTATAATGTTTTATTAAATTAATTGAGTAAAAATTTAAAACCATTCCAATTTAACCTAAAAAAGAGTTAAACATATATTAATACAGATAAAGAATGTGGTTAGAAATTTTATAAAACATGAAAGACTATAACCTTTGGTACATACATAATTTACCGAAAACTCAATATTTTCGTAAGGGTTAACCCACATATTTTAGGAAAAATTCAAAAATTATGACAATCTTGTATTAATGCATAGTTGCATCGTTCACTGACATAGGATGATGGTCAAAGAGGTTTGGATCCTTTGTTGTCTCCGTTTCTGGAGATAATTGAAATTTCTTTGTGGTTATTCCACTAATTTGGGCACTCTATAATGTTTTATTAAATTAATTGAGTAAAAATTTAAAACCATTCCAATTTACCCTAAAAAGATTTAAACATATATTAATACATATAAATAATGTGGTTAGAAATTTTATAAAACATGAAAGACTATAACCTTTAGTAAATACATAATTTACCGAAAAACTCAATATTTATGTAAGGGTTAACCCCCATATTTTAGGAAAAATTTGAAAATTATGACAATCTTGTATTAATGCATAGTTGTATCGTTCACTGACGTAGGATGATGGTCAAAGAGGTTTGGGTCCTTTGTTGTCTCCGTTTCTGAAGATAATTGAAATTTCTTTGTGGTTATTCCACTAAATTAGGCACTCTATAATGTTTTATTAAATTAATTGAGTAAAAATTTAAAACCATTCCAATTTACCCTAAAAAGAGTTAAACATATATTAACACATATAAATAATGTGGTTAGAAATTTTATAAAACATGAAAGACTATAACCTTTGGTAAATACAAAATTTACCGAAAAACTCAATATTTTCGTAGGGGTTAACCCACATATTTTAGGAAAAATTCAAAAATTATGACAATCTTGTATTAATGCATAGTTGCATCGTTCACTGACGTAGGATGATGGTCAAAGAGGTTTGGATCCTTTGTTGTCTCCGTTTCTGGAGATAATTGAAATTTCTTTGTGGTTATTCCACTAATTTGGGCACTCTATAATGTTTTATTAAATTAATTGAGTAAAAATTTAAAATCATTCCAATTTACCCTAAAAAGAGTTAAACATATATTAACACATATAAATAATGTGGTTAGAAATTTTGTAAAACATGAAATACTATAACCTTTGGTAAATACTAAATTTACCGAAAAACTCAATATTTTGTAGGGGTTAACCCGCATATTTTAGGAAAAATTTGAAAATTATGACAATCTTGTATTAATGCATAGTTGTATCTTTCACTGACATAGGATGATGGTCAAAGAGGTTTGGATCCTTTGTTGTCTCTGTTTTTTGAGATAATTGAAATTTCTTTGTGGTTATTCCACTAATTTAGGCACTCTATAATGTTTTATTAAATTAATTGAGTAAAAATTTAAAACCATTCCAATTTACCCTAAAAAGATTTAAACATATATTAATTCATATAAAGAATGTGGTTAGAAATTTTATAAAACATGAAAGACTATAACCTTTGGTAAATACATAATTTACCGAAAAACTCAATATTTTCGTAGGGGTTAACCCACATATTTTAGGAAAAATTCAAAAATTATGACAATCTTGTTTTAATGCATAGTTGCATCGTTCACTGACGTAGGATGATGGTGAAAGAGGTTTGGATCCTTTGTTGTCTCCGTTTCTCGAGATAATTGAAATTTCTTTGTGGTTATTCCACTAATTTAGGCACTCTATAATGTTTTATTAAATTAATTGAGTAAAAATTTAAAACCATTCCAATTTACCCTAAAAAGATTTAAACATATATTAATTCATATAAAGAATGTGGTTAGAAATTTTATAAAACATGAAAGACTATAACCTTTGGTAAATACATAATTTACCGAAAAACTCAATATTGTCATAGGGGTTAACCCACATATTTGAGAAAAATTCAAAAATTATGACAATCTTGTATTAATGCATAGTTGCATCGTTCACTGACGTAGGATGATGGTCAAAGAGGTTTGGATCCTTTGTTGTCTCCGTTTCTCGAGATAATTGAAATTTCTTTGTGGTTATTCCACTAATTTGGGCACTCTATAATGTTTTATTAAATTAATTGAGTAAAAATTTAAAATCATTCCAATTTACCCTAAAAAGAGTTAAACATATATTAACACACATAAAGAATGTGGTTAGAAATTTTATAAAACATGAAAGACTATAACCTTTGGTAAATACTAAATTTACCGAAAAACTCAAAATTTTCGTAGAAGTTAACCCACATATTTTAGGAAAAATTTGAAAATTATGACAATGTTGTATTAATGCATAGTTGTATCGTTCACTGACGTAGGATGATGGTCAAAGAGGTTTGGATCCTTTGTTGTCTCCGTTTCTGGAGATAATTGAAATTTCTTTGTGGTTATTCCACTAATTTAGGCACTCTATAATGTTTTATTAAATTAATTAAGTAAAAATTTAAAACCATTCCAATTTACCCTAAAAAGAGTTAAACATATATTAATACATATAAAGAATATAGTTAGAAATTTTATAAAACATGAAAGACTATAACCTTTGGTAAATACATAATTTACCGAAAACTCAATATTTTCGTAGGGGTTAACCCACATATTTTAGGAAAAATTCAAAAATTATGACAATCTTGTATTAATGCATAGTTGCATCGTTCACTGAAGTAGGATGATGGTCAAAGAGGTTTGGATCCTTTGTTGTCTCCGTTTCTGGAGATAATTGAAATTTCTTTGTGGTTATTCCACTAATTTGGACACTCTATAATGTTTTATTAAATTAATTGAGTAAAAATTTAAAATCATTCCAATTTACCCTAAAAAGAGTTAAACATATACTAACACATATAAATAATGTGGTTAGAAATTTTATAAAACATGAAAGACTATAACCTTTGGTAAATACTAAATTTACCGAAAAACTCAATATTTTTGTAGGGGTTAACCCACATATTTTAGAAAAAATTTGAAAATTATGACAATCTTGTATTAATGCATAGTTGTATCTTTCACTGACATAGGATGATGGTCAAAGAGGTTTGGATCCTTTGTTGTCTCCGTTTCTAGAGATAATTGAGTTTTCTTTGTGGTTATTCCACTAATTTGGGCACTCTATAATGTTTTATTAAATTAATTGAGTAAAAATTTAAAATCATTCCAATTTACCCTAAAAAGAGTTAAACATATATTAACACATATAAAAAATGTGGTTAGAAATTTTATAAAACATGAAAGACTATAACCTTTGGTAAATACTAAATTTATCGAAAAACTCAATATTTTCGTATAGGTTAGCCCACATAATTTAGGAAAAATAAAAAATTATAACGATCTTGTTTTAATGTATAGTTGCATCATTCACTGACGTAGGATGATGGTCAAAGAGGTTTGAATCCTTTGTTGTCTCCGTTTCTCGAGATATTTGAAATTTCTTTGTGGTTATTCCACTAATTTAGGCATTTTATAATGTTTTATTAAATTAATTGAGTAAAATTTTAAAACCATTCCAATTTACCCTAAAAATATTTAAACATATATTAATACATATAAATAATGTGGTTAAAAATTTTATAAAACATGAAAGACTATAACCTTTGGTAAATACATAATTTACCGAAAAACTCAATATTTTCGTAGGGGTTAACCCACATATTTGAGGAAAATTCAAAAATTATGAAAATCTTATATTAATGCATAGTTGCATCGTTCACTGACGTAGGATGTTGGTCAAAGAGGTTTGGATCCTTTGTTGTCTCCGTTTCTCGAGATAATTAAAATTTCTTTGTGGCTATTCCACTAATTTGGGCACTCTAAAATGTTTTATTAAATTAATTGAGTAAAAATTTAAAATCATTCCAATTTACCCTAAAAAGAGTTAAACATATATTAACACACATAAATAATGTGGTTAGAAATTTTATAAAACATGAAAGACTATAACCTTTGGTAAATACTAAATTTACCGAAAAACTCAATAGTTTCGTAGAGGTTAACCCACATATTTTTGGAAAAATTTGAAAATTATGACAATGTTGTATTAATGCATAGATGTATCGTTCACTGACATAGGATGATGGTCAAAGAGGTTTGGATCCTTTGTTGTCTCCGTTTCTAGAGATAATTGAAATTTCTTTGTGGTTATTCCACTATTTTGGGCACTCTATAATGTTTTATTAAATTAATTGAGTAAAAATTTAAAACCATTCCAATTTACCCTAAAAATAGTTAAACATATATTAATACATATAAAGAATGTGGTTATAAATTTTATAAAACATGAAAGACTATAACCTTTGGTAAATACAGAATTTACCGAAAAACTCAATATTTTCGTAGGGGTTAACCCACATATTTTAGGAAAAAATCAAAAATTATGACAATCTTGTATTAATGCATAGTTGCATCGTTCACTTACATAGGATGATGGTCAAAGAGGTTTGGATCCTTTGTTGTCTCTGTTTCTCGAGATAATTGAAAGTTCTTTGTGGTTATTCCACTAATTTATGCACTCTATAATGTTTTATTAAACTAATTGAGTACAAATTTAAAACCATTAAATTTTACCCTAAAAAGAGTTAGGCATATAGTAATACATATAAAGAATGTGGTTAGAAATTTTATAAAACATTAAAGACTAAAACCTTTGGTAAATAGAGCATTTACCGAAAATTCAATATTTTCGTAGGGGTTAGCCCACATAATTTAGGGAAAAATCAAAAAATTATAACAATCTTGTTTTAATGCATAGTTGCATCGTTCACTGACGTAGGATGATGGTCAAAGAGGTTTGGATCCTTTGTTGTCTCCGTTTCTCGAGATAATTGAAAGTTCTTTGAGGTTATTCAACTAATTTAGGCACTCTATAATGTTTATTACATTAATTGTGTAAAAATATAAAACCATTCAATTTTACCCTAAAAAAGTTAGGCATATAGTAATACATATAAAGAATGTGGTTAGAAATTTTATAAAACATTAAAGACTATAATCTTTGGTAAATAGAGCATTTACCGAAAATTCAATATTTTCGTAGGGGTTAACCCACATATTTGAGGACAATTTAAAAATTATGACAATGTTGTATTAATGCATAGTTGCATCGTTCACTGACGTAGGATGATGGTCAAAGAGGTTTGGATCCTTTGTTGTCTCCGTTTCTCGAGATAATTGAAAGTTCTTTGTGGTTATTCCACTAATTTAGGCACTCTATAATGTTTTATTAAACTAATTGAGTACCAATTTAAAACCATTAATTTTTATCCTAAAAAGAGTTAGGCATATAGTAATACATATAAAGAATGTGGTTAGAAATTTTATAAAACATTAAAGACTAAAACCTTTGGTAAATAAAGCATTTACCGAAAATTCAATATTTTCGTAGGGGTTAGCCCACATAATTTAGGGGAAAATCAAAATATTATAACAATCTTGTTTTAATGCATAGTTGCATCGTTCACTGACGTAGGATGATGGTCAAAGAGGTTTGGATCCTTTGTTGTTTCCGTTTCTCGAGATAATTGAAAGTTCTTTGTGGTTATTCCACTAATTTAGGCACTCTATGATGTTTTATTAAATTAATTGTGTAAAAATATAAAACCATTTAATTTTACCCTAAAAATAGTTAGGCAAATAGTAATACATATAAAGAATGTGGTTAGAAATTTTATTAAACATTAAAGACTATAATCTTTGGTAAATAGAGCATTTACCAAAAATTCAATATTTTCGTAGGGGTTAGCCCACATAATTTAGGAAAAATAAAAATTATAACGATCTTGTTTTAATGCATAGTTGCATTATTCACTGACGTAGGATGATGGTCAAAGAGGTTTGAATCCTTTGTTGTCTCCGTTTCTCGAGATATTTGAAATTTCTTTGTGGTTATTCCACTAATTTAGGCATTCTATAATGTTTTATTAAATTAATTGAGTAAAATTTTCAAACCATTCCAATTTACCCTAAAAATATTTAAACATATATTAATACATATAAATAATGTGGTTAGAAATTTTATAAAACATGAAAGACTATAACCTTTGGTAAATACAGAATTTACCGAAAAACTCAATATTTTCGTAGGGGTTAACCCACATATTTGAGGAAAATTCAAAAATTATGACAATCTTGTATTAATGCATAGTT
>MU108271.1:0-30278 GCA_012274485.2 Sinapis alba
AAAAAAAAAAAAAGAAAAAAAAAGAGAAGTGTACGTTTTGGTCAGCTTCATCATCATCACTATTATAAGCTCCAACATCATAGAGGAACCTCTTGTTGGAGTCAGACAGAACTGTGTGTTCCCACCACAAATACAAAAGGAAAAAAGAAAGCTTAATTCACAAACATAAACAATACTACTTTAAAAGAAAAAAAAGTACACAACAAGGAGATAAACAGAGGATCCTCTGTTTCCAATAATCAACAACTCCCATTTGTTCCAGAAAACAATATTATATTGAAGAAAAGGGTGGTGAAATTACCAGAGTAGGCCTCCTGGATAGCCTGAAATTTCTTCTTTGCTTCATCAACAAACTTCAAGTTCCCCATTGATGAACAACGATCTGGATGCCATCTCTTTAATCACAAAAGTCAAAAGTTCCCAGTTAATTGCCAAATATCAGTCAAATCAATCAGCTAATGCATATGAACGACTACACAAGGTTAACAGAGACGATCCAATATAATGAAACTAACAAAAACAAATCCATTAGCTATAATTATTACATGCAATTCTCCAAATCAAGCAAAAAAAAAGAAAAAAACAGAATCAGTGTTATGTGTTCCATGAACAGACAAAACAAAAGGAGACTTACAAGAGCAAGCTTTTTATAAGCAGAACGGAGTTCGGTCGCGGTACATTCCTTGTTCAAACCAAGAACAGCATACAAATCATCGTTGCTACTATTGTTCGAAGACGCCATTACCTTTACTTTCGAGAAATTATAACTTGCCAAAGAAAAAAAAAGCCCAGTATCTATAAGAACTTTTGTAAGCTAAGTTCTTAAAGACGCCTATGATTAGGAGTCGTAGACGAACAAAGAAGAAACTCAAGAGAGAGAGAGAGATGAGATGGAACAAGCTAAGGGTTTTTATTTCTGCTATAGATACGTGCGTTTGAGAGAATGGAACTCTCCAGAACCTCCGTTTCCACTTGTCCAATGCAGATATTTTTATCTTCCTTTTCTTTTTTTTTAATTAATAAACTAAACAATTATCTTCTTGATTGGTCAAACAAATACTAAATATTTTTTGGGAAGAAAAATATCTACTATTATAACCTTTCCATACTATTAACTTTTTCTTTTTACCCCCCACTTATAGTTTCCTTTTGTCACCTACCCCCAACTTATAACTCTGTGCCAATAATCTTTTTGTGACAAAAGGTTCGATAATTTCTTCATTGCAGTTATACTTCGTATATATATAGTAAAGATATAATTAACTTATGTCTGGTGAAAATATTTTTTGTGAAAATCTATTTTTATTACTATAAAATTGGTGTGGAGAATAATAATAATTCGAGCATGAGAGTGCGGCTGAGGTTTCAGATTTGGTTTGATATTTTATTTGATGTAGTGTCTCTCTCCAGAAGGTTCGAATGAATGTGGTCCTCCTCCGTCTCTAACTAAACTTGGAGGTCTCGTGTCACCGTCCTTTTTTTTTTTTGGAAAGATGTGCTTTTAGTTTTTAAAACACGTTAAATCATGGGGGTCTCACTGATGACTAATTTGTCGTTTAAGTAAGTAATTAGGAGTGTGTTTTGTTTAATCCTCTTTCTCAAAATCTTCCAAGTCTGGCGCCTTGACACATTTTACAAAGCTGCTAAAAGAAGCAACCAGAAGTACTTGACCTCTTTTACAAAGCATCTCAAAGATTGTACTTGTAATTATTGCTGATGAGAAGACTCGGACTGGGTAATAGCAAATATATAAAAGTGTACACACATTTTTTATGTACACGTCGTATCTTAAAACAGGTTAGTCCAAAACTGTCGAAACTCCACTCTAAAGTCTACTGAACATACTCTCTCTCTGTTTACTTACATTCGGAATCGGATCCCCCACAGAAAAAAATGAAAATGTCTAAAAAAAGATCAACAAGGTATGAGTTATGTTCTCATCATATATTATTGTATTATTTATGTTGAGTAAAATTATTCACAAATTTGTTACTCTCCCCTCTCTTTCTTCCAATCGGTTAGTATTTCTTTTTCGGTTATTTTCCTTTCTGATACTTTTCTTTCTTCATCAGCACTAGAAGATATCTTCTTCTTCTTCTTTTCTTTTTTTGTTTGGTAAATGATCTAAGCTGTTGAAAAGCTCTTCTGTCACCAGAAATGTCCCTCTTCATCCATCACCCATCTCATATAACCTTGAGGAATCCCACTAATGGTTTCTTCCTCCACAGTTACTTCATCTCTCTGCAAAAAAAACATTTACCATAAATATCAGAGTTTGATATTAAACATCAATGGCTGCTTTGTTGTCTTCTTCTTCTTCTCACCTTTGCTTTGCCGGAACAAGGTTCAACAACACAAATCTCTGACTCTATTTTTGTACTTTCAGGGATGGTTTCAAAAGATTTAACCACTGTTGATCTACATAAGATGGAAAATTATCAACTTCAGACAACATAGTAAGTCGTTGATGAATTCATAAAGAGAGATCTTGTTTTCTTCTTCTTTTTTTTCTTATTACCTTCCGTAACTCTCATCTTCACATGATGCTCCTGAAGAAGAAACCCAATCCATATCAAAAGCTGCACATGAACATTGGTCACCACCATGCCTATCATCATAGCAGAAGCAATCGTTTTCAAGTATCTCGTCTAAACCTATATCCTCCAATGTCTGTGGTGGAGCACTACAAACACACACAAATACATTCTCCATCTTTAGCTGACAACAACCTTAATGTAAAACACTTATTCGACAGATATCAAAAAAAAAAAGCTTTTAAATTTTACCTGAAACTACCAGCAATCATGGTAGTTTTAGAAGTTGAGATCTCAGGTGAAAGACCTTTAACTTCTTCATCCTTCTCACCTAAACCATGTCTACCACCAGCTACTGTACTGCCCTCGCTGAGAATGCTACTTTCTGATAGAGATCGTTTCATCGTAGACCTAGAAGCGGGGGGAAAAATTGTAAATCTAAGTATCTCCAATGAACATAACATTCTCTACAAGTGTGTCATCTAACCAGAAGAAAAAAAAAAGAACCTTGAGATCTCAGGTACAGAACTGGCAAGAAACCTCGCTGCATTGTAATGCTGATCAGAACCTAATTCCCATAGAGCTGGCTTATCGGGTTGTGGCTGAAAGTATCCCAAGAACCTGTAGAGAAGAGTACAAGTGAAAAGTCAAACAACTTTGTCATATCAGATAGCATAGAAAGAGAGAATGATTAAGCCAGCATACAAGTTAATCGCATCTTGCTTTTCTGCATCCATATAAGCGTTACTGTAATAACGTTGTAATGTTCTGAATAGTTCTTGAGACTGAGTAGCCGCTTTCCATTGACCACGCCTTTCACAAAATATCTGTCCACAAAAAAAAAAAATGACCATTGCAAGGTTTAATACTTATGTCCGAAGCTTCTTTAATCTAACAAGGCAACAAAGTAATGGTCACAGAAGAAGCTAAGAAAGGGACCTTGTTGTGTGCTGCGGATCCTCCATACTGAAGCGCAAGAGTATCGCCCATTGTCTCGTAAATTCCCATCAAATCTTCAGCGAGGGGATTATCTAGATCGATGGTAGTAGACTCTGTCAATCCCAAAGCATGGAGTTGACGCCCAAATGCTACCAACCCATAAGCGTACTGAGCAACATTGGTACGATCTAAACAGTCTATGCAGTTAGTCCTCAAGACTCCTTTCTGAAGCATGGTGGCTTCCTTTTGCCGATCATCCTTACTGTCATTACCATTCCCCACCGCTGAATCTGATGCAATCTCATCTTTAGTGGGAAGATCACTAGTAGAACATTCACCAATATTTTTCCTGCAATAAAAAAACAAAAGGATATAAGCTAGTTGGTAGCCGCACAAAGAGATGGATAAATTTGGATACTCACTCCACGGTGGATGGATTCTGGTTCTGAAACCCATCTGAAGTTAGCTGACAGTAGAAGATGCCAGTCAAGTTCAGTGAATAAGTAGCCAACCTGCCAAGAATCGCCAACACGTTTGTGCCTTTTCTGCAACCAAACAATGTTCAGTAAGCATATTGTGTTAACTTATAAGTATATGAGGCTGTGTACATTCACGTACTTTCTGGAGTGTTTATGCAAATCCCAGTGAAGAGGCCTTAGACGCTCCTCCTTGCTTAACCCTTTGTTTACGAATTTAATTGCATTTGCAAACTCTACACGCAGGATAGTCTCTCGAGGCCTCTTTTCACGTGTCTGTTTCAACAATCAAAGAGAATTAGGCCTTGATCAAGATTTTGTAACTTCATCGACAAGTAAGAAAACCAACCTTGATCAAGTTCAGTACTATGATTGGATTCCCATATCTCCTTGCAAGATTTTCAAAATGCAGTCTGGTTGCCTCGAAGTTAGGGTCTTTCGCTGACACTTTACACATAAAAGAGAACTCAGCACACACACAAACAAAAAAAAAGATCAAAAGCAGAAAAGAAACTGATTATGTTGGAGAACAAAGATCATATACATATTATATCAGGTTTGATATTCAAGCGTGAGGTCTCCTGAGACCAGAACAAAGGTATGGAGCCACGGTTCTGAACTACAGAACTTATTCGGACGGGATGACCATCTTGAGCCTCCTCGTAAACAATCTGCTCTGTCTCAACATCATTAGCTACCCTTCCTTTCTCGTTCACACCACGTTTCAGATATCTGGAGAACAAAAATAGAAAGATTACAACCTAACTAAGACTTAGGAGGGGTGTATTCAATTAAGAGTTTGAGAGGTGATTTGTATTAAAATTATTCAACATGAATTTTTAAAACTCATTTAAATCCACTTTTTATTGAACTGACATTTCATAAAGTACTTTTTTAAACTCCTCAATTCATATAAAATCATCTAGAACTTCATTAAAAATCAAATCACTTCAAATTCGATATTGAATACACCTTAACCAAATGAATGGCAGATATAGAACAAGCTTAAGTGGAGTGATTGTACCTTGTGCCAGCATAATGCCTAGATCTTCGCGCAATTAGAGTCACTCTAAAGTTCTTCTCAGAAACTGATAGTTTAACCTAATATTAAACAACAAAAGGCATTTCAAAGGTAAACAACATTTAATGTGCATTTATCTTAGAATGTTAGAAAAAGTAACAGAAACCATAGGACCAGTTAGTTAAAGTAGTTACCTGTTTGAAGAATCCATACACCAAGGCAACTGTCCACATACAGTCCTTAGCGTTATTTCGAATCCACCGAGTTAAGTATTCATTCCAGACAAACATTGATTCATAGTAAGTGTGTCCTTCAGCATTGTTTGACAAATTCCTCTGAAGTGAATGCATGATGTGATAAGAATAGCTGAAGAAGAAGTCCTTTGTGAGATCAACAGTGCAGAGAAGCCTCTTGTACCTATAAAATTTCCAAAGAAGACAGAAGAAACAAGCAAAAAAAAACGAAACATGATTCAGAACCTCCTGTATCAGTAAATAATCTAAAAACATATCAACAAACAGAAGAAAGTAAAAAAGAAGCTCTCACTTTCTTTTATGATACCTCTCTCATATAACATATCAAAATATTATATACAACAAACAGAAGTGTGCCATTGTACAGACATAGGAAAGCTGCTAATAAAACTCTTTAAGGATAAGCAAATGACACAGTTACTCAAGGACTGTTATCTTGTCTAAGTACAAAAGGAAAAGTTTTAATAATTTGGAAATGTAATGAAGGTAGCAAGGTACAGGTTTTCCATTTTTACAAGCAGAAGTAACATAAGAAAACCTTTTCTCATCCTTAGAATAAGCCACATTGGATAGCACAGAGGCATGTGGAATCGTAACAATCCTGCTCTTTGCTACACCATAAACAGTGTGCCCACAAATTTCACCAAGCTTTCTTCTTTTAGTGATTATGAGCATGTAGTAAGGTCCCAAGAACCTTATGAATCCTATTATAAACCAAGAAACCATCAAGGTAAGGAAAATGTTAAAAGTAGTAGCAACTAGTAGAGCATAAGAACGTTACCGATGATCCCGTAGCAAGTGGTGACGAACTTCAACCCACCAGAGGATCTGTTTCCTTCGTGTATCCTTCTCAGAGCCTCGAAGCATTCAGCTTCTGTGTAAGCCGTTGAATCTTGGTAGAAGTTGAGTTCTGTCGGCTCTGTCCTGTCTAGCTTGAGAACCCTCCAAAAGGTTCGGTTTTTATCTCTCCCAATCATATAGAAGTTCTGTTGTTGTTCACACCAAAGAAAAAAACAACAAAAAGGTTCACACTTTAGTCTTTAGCAAATCTATGGATGAGAGAGAGAGGAGGAATCATTACAGAGCGTGTCTCGTAAAGTCTGAACTTTTGTAGGAAGGAAGAAGAACTCATGTCGACTTCTGTGTCTATCGATCTCTCTGACGCCGCCATTTGAAAAGCTCTGGAGACCCGGAGCTCCGATAAAGTCGGGTCCTTTTTAGATACAGATCACAGAGTATACAACTGAATCTGAATACACATACAGAGAACGAAATCTTTGTAATTACAACTCTACTCAGAAACTTAGGACAAGATGACCCTTTTAGTAGTACGATCTACAGTTCGAGATTTTGCAGATGAAGATGCAGAGAGAAGAGAAGAGAAGAGAAGATGATGACAGAGCTGCGGTGACCACCGGAACCACAGAAATATGAATATTTTTTTGGGGTTTAAAAGTTTTTTTTTTAACTTTAGGCGCTCGTTTATATATCTCCTAAATATGTAATTTTAATTTTTGTGGTTAGCTTAGTCAAAATAAATTTTAAAACAGTTTATTAGTAAAATTCGATTTCGGAAAGGTAAGTTTGAATTGTATATTTTTGTGATGAATCTAAAGGATGACTTGTACATTAGGTTTGTATGTTTTGAAATTTAATGAAATTGCCTATTTGTTGCATATATTAATTATGTATGTATTATTTTTAAAAATCAACTCCACTGAGCTGGCGGACTAACTCCATATGAACTTAAGACATTAACACATAAAACCTGTGTTTTGCAAGTATACAACCCATCAGCTAAAATATATTTATACGATTTTAGAATGAATGAAACTAGAAACAGAAATTAATACTGGTATGAATTACTTATGTATGACAATTGACGAATGACGTAAGAAAGTGAACAAAAATGGTTAGAAACAAAAATAATTCTAGAGTATTCACTAATAAGAGATGTTTATATTGTTAAAATGTAAAGTGAAAAATACTTTTTAAGGAAAGTAAGATATATTAACAGTTACAACGGCTGAGCTATATAAATTTGTTCTCTTAGCTTAACAACTTACATGATTAGAGAAGACGATGAATGGGTTTTCTTGTAGGCGACCTTCATTTTCCCATTCACACATTCTGCATTTAGTGTATCATACTTTATTTTGGATTTATTATTAAATTCACCCACTAGGATGAACCTATAGATTCAATACTTAAAAAATAATCAATAAAAATATGTCACATCATATTTTTATTAGTTGTTATTTAAGTGGTAAACCTATTAGAGAGTGAATCCAAAAATTAATCTTTATTTGGGGGGTTTATGTTGGGTTACATTTAAATTATTAAAAAAAAAGTAAGAGTATCATATTTCTGTACTTAAGTTCAACTGCAACGTTAAAAAAAAAATTGAAATATTATACCTTTGCTTTTTTATATTTATAAATATTATATTTATAGTTATACTATGGTTTGCAAAAAACAATTCTTCTGTTTGCGTTTGATAGGAGTATATGTTTGCTTTTACATTATGCTAACGATTAACAAGCCAATTATCATGAAGTCAATGACAAACGTGATCAGCATTTCAGAAATATCAGTTTTGTAATATACTTAATCATGTCAAACTCGTTTTTACTTTCCATTAGATAAATATTATTAATACAAATTAATAACAAAAGATTCACACTCTTCTTACCGTGTGAAGATTAATCAAACGTGTACGGGTGTACAAACTCCAATGGATATTGATGGATCCTTCTATTTGATTTAGAATATTTTGTGGTATAATTAGATTAGTCATTTCTACTAGTTTACTAAATCAAAATATGTTTATGATATATAGTTCAATTATTTTAAATTTTTGTATGATGTGACATGTAAGGTCGTCAAGGTGTCGGTACATATAAAGACAAATTCAAAATACAAAGTCGACGAAGATATAATAGTAAGCAGTTCTTTCGGGAGTAAGATAGAAAAATAACATTTGTGATTCAACAAAAAAAAACCCAAGATCTGGTTACCAAATAGTATAAAACAAGTGATATAAAAGTATAGAATACATATGAAAATTTCATTTTTTAAAAATAAATAGTCGTGGGCAAAATAAACATCATAACTCAAAGTATAATAAGTAAGTTGGATTCGACTAGCCGTCGGACCATTGGCCTCTCTTAAAGTTGTACATTGGACTATTGGAGAATAGAATCATTAGAAAGGGAAAACATAAGAATCATTAGAAAGGAATTAGCGAACGGAATATTATTATTATTAACAAAAAGGAGAATATACTAATATGCTTATATTCCCTTGTCAACTTGATATTGAGATGATCATAATTTAAATCTGAACTTAAATTATTTATTTGGTTTACCAAAATTTGCAGATCTTCGTTATATATCTAATCAAAGCTTTTGCAAATGATACACGTTTCAACTATTGTCATTATCTAAAAATCGTTCTAGTTATAAATTAGCACTCAAAATTAATAGTTAGAGTAGATAATTTCTCCACTTGTCAAATGATACACGTTTGTTGTTATATCATTAAGGGCCTTACATAGTTGCATTAATGCAATAGTTATACATTCATTCATACTTTCTCAACCTCTGGCAAAAAATAATGTATATATTATAGACTCTCCGAACCGTTTGATTTGTATATCCGACGGCTAGGAAACCACGAAGACTTGTACTATCACAGCATGAGAAATATCCTGAAAATTAGGGACTGGAGACAGCTGACTTAATGACGTGGCACGGTATAGGCCTATTATCTTATCACAACGAGCATCACGTGGATTTGTCTGGACCACCGTGGCAGCCATTTTTCTACGTAATTAACTATTTAAATTGCAACTCACTCTTAACATTTCTGCTACGTGACGTGGAGCTTTTGTAAGCAATCATTGGTTTCTCTTTTTATATTTTTTCCTCTTTCTCCTTTTAGAAATAAAGCTGATAAGAAATTAGATTCTCGTGAAAACGTTTCTTTTTTGGGGAGAAATTCTCGTGAAAACGTTAAACAACTAAATTTTATCTTCACTGAAAAGGTTTTGTCCTAAACATTATAATCACCCTTTTTCATAGTACAAAAGGTCTGAGTAAACATAAGATTTATTTGTAACGTTTTTTGCTAAACTTTAATATATTTTTTAAAGCCATATTTTAGCCAAATCTATTTGTATACTTGATTGTGTTTATCATAAACATTTTGAGAACAAATCTATTTAATAATTGGTACCTTTCTGATGGCTAAATGATTAAGACTTGAACATCATACAATGTTATATCCTATCCTTATATGCTTCTGAAAACTTAACAATAATTTATTTCAAATTGGTTAAAGTTTAAAAACTAGACGAGATATATGTGCTTTTCACGTACGCAACAAATGTTAGGGGTTAACAGTTTATTTGAATTAAAGGGATAAAAACAGGAAAAAAATGGGGAAAGGTGATTAATCAGAGCCGAAAATGTGGAAACTAATGATATTTCTAATGATTGAGGGAACATGTGTCCTTTTTGGCTGGCAACTACTCCTTCATCTTCTTGTTCTGAAATTCATTACTAAGTTCAACCAACTAATGACTCTCTAAGTTCTAAGCACCTATTATACTATAAACGATGCCATTTTTGAATTTTAATACGATGTTGAAAAAGTCAAACTCATCTCTAATAGAAAGTGGAATATGTAAAAACTGTACAACATAATACTTTAAATCAACATGTTAATGACAAAACAACAAAAAATATTTTATTTATTTTTAGTTGTTTTAGGATTAATTTTAGACAAAAACACAAATGGAATCATGAAAATGTCATCTATGTTAGTACTACTTTCATCCAAACACATTTCACTGAATAATATTATAATGTGTGTGATGGAGTCTAGTATATTGTAATAATGTTGGTATACTCGCAACAAAAGAAAAGTAAAAGATAAAAAACGATATCTGATAAAAACAAAAAAGTAATAGTATGTATGCGTTACTTGATATGGGACATATGTGTACCATGTGTCTGTAACAAATTATGGAGAATATTCTCATATGAATAAGCAATAAAAACTTCACGGAATGAAAAAATAACTATGTGGGGAGTGCCTCTAGCCCACATGGCTCCTCTGGACTATACAATCCATGTGGTTGTGCACGAGCATTACCAGTTTTTAAGGCCCAGTTTGTGATGATATCCTATTTGTTTTGCTCTTCAGATTACTTGTAGTAGTGACCATCCGTTGGTTCCTTTCATAAAACACGAACGCTTCAACCAGTGTTTTCTTTCCTACTCCCACATGAGCGTCGTTTTGGTGAAAGGGTCATTCCACCTCATACTGTGGTTAGTTTCCATATCATGTTGCTTACTGGTCGTGATTTTCACCACAGAACCTAGTGCTAAGAGCTGCAAGATTCTTATGAAATACATCATGGCTTTGTTGGCTGCCTTTATTTCAGTTGGTTCCAAGACTTAATTGTTCAAGCTTTTCTAGTATTTATCTTAACTTTTGAGGTTCTTTAGTATTTACCTTACTAATCTTAGAACATTTGAATTGGTCTTATTTATTTTTTCAAAAATTCTCTTAAAAATCCGGTTTATATAAACATTTCGAGAATGAAGCTATTTAAATAGTTTATAACTTACATTTCAAAAGTTTATAATTTGTTTGACGGCTAAATGATTAAGTGTTGAACATATTTTAATTTTGTATTGGTTAAAAGTTTTAAATCTAAAACTAAATACAGAGAAATATGTAGATGTAGGTTTGTTTTTTCGGTTAGTTCGGGTCGGTCAAAATCTCACCGAAGTGAATTGAAAGAAATTCAGTTTGGTTTGGTTTTCGGTTAGTTCGGTTTGAAAAAAAATTTACCAAAATTTTCAGTTTTGAGGTTAATTCAGTTAAGTTTTCAGTTCAAATTGAATAAAATTCAAAAAAAATCTGAACTAACTACTCTTCATCTTCTTCTTTTTTTTCTTGTTATTTGTTACTTTTTTCAACAAATCTGCCTTTTGTGAAGTGAAGTCAATTCTACCAGGTATATTTTTACTACATTTATTATATTTTCTACAAATACATATACACATTTATTTTCCCTTAAAATAATCAACATCCATTTACAAGAAAATTAGTAATCAACATGGGTTTATATTATTATGCAAAGCCTATTAGGATAAGTTATATACTTATATTATTCGCTCCGGTTCCCCAATGCGGTAACATCACATGATTCACAACTCTCCCTCCCCCACCCACTTTCTCTATTCAAATATAGATTGTGGATCTCAACATTAATTATTACAAAGACAAACATATTTAAATCGGTTAGTTTCGGTTTTCGTTGGTTTAATTCTACATAAAAACTAATCAACCGAGTTACTCTCGGTTTAGTTTGGTTTGGTTCAGGAGATCACATACCAATCACTTCAACAAGTATAAAAAAGTACAAGACACAACTCCACTGTTGTTCTTTTTCAAAAAAACAAAAATGGCAATCAACCGTAGTTTAATCTTCTTCGCAGGGCTATTAGCGTCTTTTACTATCGCCAGTTTCCCGGCGAACGTTGCCGGCGAGCCACCTCTCTTATTCACCTTCGGCGACTCTTCTTACGATGTAGGCAACACCAAGTTCTTCTCATCAGCGTTTGATCCGGCCACCACCTGGCCATACGGCGAATCTGTCGACTCTCCGACCGGTCGTTGGTCGGACGGCAACATTGTCCCAGATTTTGTCGGTACATAACATAAAACAACACAAGTACATGCAAGTCTTGTACTTCTTGCTAAAGTTACCTTTGATTATTATGATGTTATTACAACTAGGTCGATTGATTGGTAATAACGAACCGGTACCTCCGGTTCTTGATCCAAAAGCCGATCTTTCTCATGGAGCAAGCTTCGCCATTTCTGGAGCAACTGTTCTTGGATCTCCATCTGACACTGTAAGCTGCTTTGTCTTTTTCACATTAAGACTAAAATTGATTAAGACTGTAAGTTTTGTCTTGTTTTGGCAGATGAGTTTTGGACAACAGATAACTAAGTTTATTGAGTTAAATAAGAAATGGAGCGATAAAGAACGAGCAGAAGCTATATACATGATCTACATCGGAGCTGATGATTACTTAAATTTCGCTAAGGCTCATCCACATGCTAACCCTGTGGAGCAAGTTGCTTTTGTTGCCAATGTTCTTCAAAAGTTAGCCAGAGATCTAATGGTATGTAGGTTTCTTCAAAAGTTACTGGACGGTTTAGATCTTGTCCGGTCTAGCTTTTTATTATTGGTCAACATTCTAACCGGGAAATTTTTATTTTGATGATATGAAGAGTTTGTACAAGTCAGGTGGGGCGAGGAAGTTTGCGGTACAAAACTTGGGACCGCTTGGTTGTTTACCAATAGTGAGACAAGAGTTTAAGACAGGTGAAAGTTGTATGGAGATGGTTAACTTCATGGTGAAAACACACAATGAACGACTTGGTCCTGTTCTCTTTGCGATGACGGTACGATACCGTAGCTTACAGTACAGCCTCTTTGATTTTAACGGTGAAATTCTCCGAAGGATTAATGAACCATCACGACATGGTAATTAAAGAAAAACTCACTATATGTTAAAAACATTATGATATATTTGTCTAGTAATTATAAATAATATGAAATGAAAATCGTTATTTTGATGGTAGGGTATACTGATACAACGACCTCTTGCTGTGGTACTGGATCGAGAAATGCGTACGGGTGTGGTTATAATAACGAGCATTCTAAACTCTGTAGTTACCAGAAATCATTTCTGTTCTTTGATGGGCGTCACAACACCGAGAAGACCGATGAGGACATTGCTAGTCTGTTCTATTCTGGAGACAAACATGTTGTCTCTCCGGTGAACATTAAGGATCTTGTAGGTAAATCTATTACTTATCTTCCAGCGCAAGAAATCTAGAGGCCTTAGTTTCGTTCTGTTTTTCTTTTGTAAAATAAGTAAACGGCTGTTTGTTTGTAAGCTATAAAACTCATATTCCACTGAGAATGAACAAAAAGTTAACCGTTTATTGCTTATGATCTTCAAAATCTTGCAACAATCTGTGTATATTTTCAAATTATTATTATCATACAACCATCAAGTTTACTGCCGTTTGCAACACAAACATATTCAGCCACATATTGAACTGAAAGCTATGTATATCAGTTATTTGACACAAATATATATATATAGATATATATATCAGTTTCTTGTATCTCAAGGGTACTCGCTTGTCAATGCAAAACTTGAATTGTCATGATGTAAACGTATTAGTTAATGAATTTGGGGCAACTCAGCTAATGTTTTTTTTTTTGACAAAATTTGGACCAACACTTTCTCATCTCTCAATTTCTGTTTTTTTTTTTAAGGAAATATTATATCCACAAAGTAACATTTTGTTAGGCGGGGAAAGATTCACATTACAAACAGAGCTTCCAAATAGTCTTTATTATATAATGTTAAAGTAAGTTTGGGGGGTACAGAACAAAAGACTTGAGAGGGTGATGATACCGCTGCTAGTAAAGAAAGGTCAAAAACAGAGCTCAAAAGATTGATGAACTGTCTTAAGAAAAGAAAGCAAAAAAAAAGCTGAAGGAAGAAGACTCATTAGATAGAACGTTTATACCTCTATTTACTTCATCACCCCTTTTATTTCAGATTTTTTTTAATACTCATATAAAGATGAAAGGATACAATAAGCTCCAGGTGTGACTTGTACCATTCCCCATTCAACAGCAAAATCCTGCAAGACAAGAAAAACATAAACCAGACTTCAGTTTAAGAAACCAAAGTTAAGGCTGTTTGTCTTCACAATTGACCACAAGATTGAATACAATGGGCTTGAAACTCACCAACACACACATAGCTTTATTTACAAACTAGGCAACCATCAGTCACTTCAGAAGACTCCTTCCAGCATATAATTGATATCATCTAAGTTCCATAGGTCCATTGGGTTTTCCTCTCCCTGAGTCACAGCGGCAGCATCTACACCGAGCATGGCTTCCACTTCCAACGGAGATTCCCACAAGGCATTGTCAAGATATGCCATCAGATCATCAGACTGATCATTGCAGCTTATCCCGTCCTCAGAGTTGAGTTTGAGCTTCTTGGCTGCATTGGTATCTTCAGTGAACAGAGCTTGGTTATTACTGACTAGCATTGACGAGATCTCGGGTGTCTTGGGACCGTGATCGCTCCACCCAAACTCAGAGCAGTCTAATGAGTTACTGCCCTGATCGGAACTGAAGTACTGGTATCCATTGTTACCTCCAACATCGATCGAGTTTGTTAACCCAAACTGATTGTTGTACATCTGAGGCTTCTCTTCCATGAAACTCACATCACCAAAGGAGTTGTTGCAGTACTGACTCATTGGCTGCTGAACCAAAGTTGGGCTTTGGTTTGGTTTAGCCACTGGCTTCTTAGTAGAAGGGCGTTTCTGGGAGACGATGGAGTTGTTGTTCTCCTCTGGGAAATTCACCTTAGCTTTACTGCCACGGATTCTGCGTGCAGCTGCATCATAGGCTCTTGCCGCTTCCTCAGCGGTGTCAAATGTTCCAAGCCATTCCCGGGAGCCTTTCCTGGGATCACGGATCTCAGCAGCCCATTTTCCCCAAGGTCGCTGCCTAATTCCCCTGTACTGATTCTTTCTCTTTCTCTTAGCAGACTTCTCAGCTTGCCCACCGGACTCGATGATTTTCTTACCAGAAACCGAACCTATATGAAATCAAAACACACAATATCAGTCACATAATATCAATATCAAACAGTCAAAACTGCATCTCTCTATGGGATCTGGACATAGGCAACTCCAAATCCATTAATTAACATGGTAACAAAACCAATAATATCAACAACAACCAAACACTTTTAAACAACAATTAATTAGACTCATGGTTCTTCTCGCCAGAAACTGAACCTAATAGAGTCAAAACACATCAATATCAATCAATCAATCGATCATTTATAAAACTGCTTCTCTTCAGGAGCTATGAGATCTAGACATTAGCAACCCCCAAGATCCCAAATAAGCTGGTAGATAATCAACATAGCAACAAAATCAACAACATCCAAAGACTTCCAAAAAAAAAAAACGCTAAACTCTAAGTAACGCCTCTGAGAAACAAGATCTAACTCATTTCATGAATCATATAAAAGTCAAACAAGCACTTAGACATAGTCTCCAATATCTGTTGAGCAATAACAATCCAAAGAGAAACTAAAACGAATATGGAGATGAACATCATGATTACACCCATATAAAAAAAAGCTCTCATCTTTCCTATCGAAATGGCAAAAAGGAAAGAACTTTCATGAACACTCACAAAACCCATTCACATAAAGTGAGATTCGAATCAATCCCAATTATTTTACCCGTGGAGGCGAAGGCGGTGGGAGGGGAAGCAACGGGCTTGGTGGTCGCGGTGAAGACAAAGGGCTTCACTTTGGCGAAGACTTCATCGTCATCGACATCGAAATCGTCTTCGCAGTCAAAAGACGCGTCATCGTTAAACCCTTGAAAATCAGCCTCGAATTCATCGTCCAGGTCGAAGAAATCGGATCGCTTCTTCGATCTCTTCTTCGAAGCTTTCCCCTTGTTTCTCAGATCCGGCCAGAGAAACTCGCTGGTGACGCGGCGGGAACTCGGCGGAGGAATGAAGTCCGAGATTATAGCTCCTCCACACATGGCGTCTAGCTCAAATTTGAGGGGGTTAAATGTACAGGAATACAAACTTTGGGGCGAAACTATGAATATTAGCTTCTTTGGGGGTTCTCTTTTGTTTTCTCTCTCTCGCTGTGGTTTGATAATTGTTACTCTAGAAAGATGGAGAATGGTGCGTCGTATATTATATAGTTTGATTACTTACTATTGTACCCTTACTTGTGATAGTTGTTCTACAATAATGCCACTGTGAGAAATAACATTGGTTAAGTTAATGTAGTTTCCCATCTTTTAGGTTGGTGGATATAATCATTTACAATTTGTTGCTTATAAACTCATAAATGAAAAAGCTATAACTGGTGTAGACTCTATTGTTTTAATCATTATACATGGAAGATAATCATCAGTGACATTAGTGTTACAAAAAAAAAAAATCATCAGTGACATTGACAATGAAACTAAATAATTTTTAACTTTCCATTCAAAGTATTTTAAACTTCAATCAATATATATATATTTATTTATTTATTTATCTGAGCCCATAAATTTTTTAACCAAAAACATAAAAATCTGAACCCATAACTAAATAAGGGAGAGTTATATAATTGAGTTTTAATTCCTTTATTTAATGATACAATTAGTAAAACAAAATTATTGATTGTGATTTCACCAAGAAATTATATGAGTTAATTTGTATATCATAATTAACTATTAGGACTGGGAAATCATGGTTTCTATCAGATTTATTTATTTTAAATTTTCATAGTCAATGATTTCTAGTCTTATTCAAATATTATAAAAGTTCAGGATTGAATTTAGTTTAAGTTTAGTCGGAATTGGTTTGGGTTTAATTACATATTCAAAATTCAGTTTAATCCAAAATAGTTTCAGCTTTAAATATTAATTGGGTTATCGATTTCATAAATATTGATTTGTACTTAATTAAACTTAATATATTTTCATTTTTAAATAAATTTGTGTAAATAATTTTCTTACACTATATTATTTAAAAAAAAAAAAATTAGAAGATTCGGCTGTCAATCATATGAGACTCACCTTTAAATTATACTCTCTCCGTTTCATATTACTTGTCGTTGTAAGAAAAAATATGTTTCAAAATAAGTATCATTTTAGAGTTTCAATGCAAAATTCATTAATAAGATTCATAAATAATTGTGTTTTTATTTTTCTATTGGTTGAAATATAGTTAGGTGTATAGGTATTTGTGTTTTTATTTTGAAAATATACAAAATCATATGTTTTATTAATATGCGTGAATAAACCTAGAACGACAAGTAATATGAAACGTGGTAGGTTGCATCTCAATGGAAATTAAAATTTCCAAGTTGTAGAAGACTTCTATGGAACTTGCGAGAAATGAAAGGGAAATATATCATAAGAAGTAAGATACGCATTCTAATTAAAAGTAGGAAAATCAGTTGAGCTGAATAGTTTGAGTTTTTTAAAGTTTGAGTTTAGAAAACTCAAACTTTACAAATCTATCTAAAATTTGTAAAGTTTATCTCTTCAGGATTCTTTGATGTTTAGATCAAATTTAACATATTATCTCTTGTAACATCTTTTGTAGTAGTATATACTTACGTTCGTATGATAACAACATCTACTGTGCTAATGGCATAAATAAATAAATAATAGTACTACAAATCAAAGGTGGGGCTAAAATGAAAAACATGCCATATAATCTTGAAGAACTGCGCCGTCAACGTCTAACCATGGTAAATAAAGGAGGCCATGAAAATTGAAAAGTGTTACCAACACTGTGTCAGGTGCATGCATCATTCAATAATAATATCACTTTTAAGAAAGAAAAAAACAATAGATCGACGAAATATATGCATGCAATGACCAAAAAAAAGAACAGTCCGCTTTATTGAACAGAAAATGATGTATCGATATTTAACATCCAACAGAAATCTTTATATTGATAAATAGTGAAAATGTATCTTTTTGAAACGGAGGAATAGAATTTAAAAAAAAACGGAATAAGCATTAGCTAGCAACATGAGTGCATGTAGGCCTAAGTACATGTCATGTTCCACGTATGACGGTATGAGGTATATACACCTACTTTTTATATACATAGATATATATTTCTAATTTTGGTCATGCCAGCCTGTAGTTGAAATATGTATATACTTATTCCCATGGCTTATTCCACATGATTGCCAGTTTCAAGGAAGTAATATTTATGTGTTAGAACATCTTCAACAAGCTTCTTTATTTTGAAAGATAAACACTTTTAAAATGAAAGGATTTTTTTTTTTGAACAACATGAAAGGATAAACTCCAATAATCACTTCCAAATTTATTTTTATAAAGTGTACTATTGTAAAAAAAATTTTTTTTTATAAAGGTGTACTATACCAATTTCAACAAATATACAATTTAAAAGTTAAAATGAAAAAATAAATAGTATTTGAAGGGGATGAGTAATATACCTTTAAATTTGTGAGTGTAGTATTCATCCTTTCAAAATTTGAAAGGATAAAAAGATCAATTAGTATAAAAAAGGGGATAAGAAGTTGTTGATATGTTATTTAAGTCCTAGAGTTGACGAGGTTGGTTGGACTTTCATAATATATTGAATCAAAATAAATGAACCCATCCCTAGATGATATTTATCATGGAGTGACAGCAAATATCTGAAAATACAAAAAAAAAAAAAGTATTGAGATCATCATATATACGTGCATTTGTGTGACAGTAAGTTTATTGAGACTCGAAAAGAGATAAAAGAAAGACAAGTTGATGAACAAATTGACAAGGTCTGCGTTGTCCGGGTCCCTCCGTGTACCGTGCACACACTTGACGCACATCTTCATAGTTAAACTTACTCTAAAATATATCATCTGCTGTTTATTGTTTGTTAATTGCGTATCAAGTATCCTAATTGATATTATATGCTGCCTCTTATCATCTCTTAACAGTAAATTACTTATTTTGTAACTAACAATAAATTACTTCTTCCGATCGATTATGTTATATTAAGGAGAAACCAAGTGGTTTTGGTCTAATATTAAAGAACTCACAGCTGTAAGTACTGTCATGAATTTGAATCTTTTTGGTCATCTGAAATGCTTTAAATGATAAAAAAATCTATCATGAGAATCTTGTAATTATTAGTTTTTGAATCTAGAAAACCTATGAATCATACCACATTTATAAAAAAAAAATAGGGAAAAATGAAGATGGACAATATTAATACACGTAAATCCATAGATAGAGTTAAGCTAAGAGATGAGAGATAAACTTAAGAATGCAAAAGGAGGTAGGACCATTTTCTTTTGGCTCGATCGAGACAAAGCTCCTATAATAGCTGATCTCAAGAAACAGAAGATGATGTAACTTCTGAAAACACCCATATCCTGCAATCATTTTTGTTTATTATTAAATAAACTATACGCACTAAAAAACTAAATTGTTATTTAAAATGTTGATGACATTTTTAATATATTTTTTTATAGAAAAAGTAATGAAACTATTTTGATCTTTTTGACAGGTAGGTGATCTGCATTTATTTGATGGCTGTAAAAGAATCTAGAAAGCTCCCAGTCGAATATTTCAATCTCAAATCTTTAAGTCTTTGTTTAACACAAAATCTTGGTGTCTGCCACTACTAGCAGTGAACTACACACACCAACACAAGTGAACTACACACACGGATAATAGAGTTAAAAAGACAAACGAAAAGAAAAAAGAATTGTATTGATTTTTTTATTCATTTGTATGCTACAGACAAATTGCGAACTCTTCAGCCTGAGTTGGTCAAACGAATAATGAAGTGATAATATATTGTCCACCAACTGACTTAAAAGTGAAAACAAATATCATGAAGGGAAAGTGAATGGGCAATGGAGGTTTAAGCTTTACAAGCCTCATTTAGAAGCCCACATCACAAATGAAATTATATTTATGGCCTAAACTGAAGTAATTGGTTGCCGAAACAACTCCAAGATGAATCACTGAGACTATACACACAAAAGATTCATACTCTAGGCTTTAATGGCTTGACATCGATCCTTTGTGTCATCAAAGCTTTCTCCTTCTAACATGCGGATGTCGTACTTAGCTCATTGTTTTTTTTTTTAACTTAGCTCATAGTTAATAGTTTCATTGCCTTTGTCTCAAGTTAGGCGCTGATAGTGGTCTCGTTTGTCCAATTCTCTCATCTCTATATATGCCAAATTCTCTAACACATGACACTCTCCTTCACGACCCAAAGTATAATTTGTATGAAATGTATTAAAGAGACACCATTAGCTATTGCTGAGCATTTACAACCCCACTCTATAATTTACTTCGGTCTTAGAGCATCTCTAAAACCCATTCTATAATTTACTCTAAAATAGAGTGGGAAATAGAGTAATGAACAAATAAGAAAATCATTACTCTATAAATGGAGTAATAGTTTTTTTGTTTGTTCATTACTCTATTTTTCACTTTATTTTAGAGTAAATTATAGAGTGGGGTTGGAGATGCGAACTACAAGAAAACATCCTTCTGATTTTCCCTCTTTGACATGAGTTTGATTTAGGTGTGCTTTCACATCTATGGAAAAACATCATTCTGCTTGTCCCTTCTTTCTTTTAAATATGCATTTCTTATTTACGAACACAGAATAAATATAGAACATTATTGCATATACGTTGTATAACGATATTAGTGAATATGTTAACATTTACATACTAAAATTTTACCTTTTTCTTGTTTATGGAAAAACTTAAGATGTTACACATTTCCATTAATTACATGTTATAGTCTTATAGAGGACAGATCTAGTAACGGCGATTGCACATATAAAATACTGGTTTGGAGCTTCCAGATGTGTTGGTATGGTGAAGCGTCGTTTTAGTGTTTTAACGAAAATGAACGATACAGATCTTCTCCTAGGAATCGAATCAAATCTCACCGACAAAGTTCTTATAATATGGGAGCCCCTTATTGCAAAAGAAAGTTTAATAATTGGGATTTTGCTGGTAGTTTTCTGCAACTTAATTAATCATATACTTTAATGTTCTTTATATTAATCTATAGAAATTTCTCAGCAGACACTTTAAACTTTCTTCGCCAATTACCCTTAACATTTAAAATTTGAAATCCACGATCCATCCATCTTGATTAATTATTGAATTTGGCTCCATCTTTCTACTCTTTTAAACATTCAGATGGATAAAAGAGAGCTTACACTCACTTGATTGAAACTCTTATATCTTACAAGTATCATACATCAGTTGTATTTTCATTAGCAACAACAACAACAAAAGTTTGTGAAAGTTAAAAAAACTAATATTAATTTCAACCCAAAACCACCACCAGTTAGTGATTAACTGTTCAATAAGTTTTTACCTTTTTTTTATTACAGTTTGCAGTTGATAAGACTATGAGTTAAAACAAGTCCAATGATGAAAGAGTGATCAACTTGTGACTCCACCATCATCGTCAAAACATCATCTCCTAACACAAAACCATTCCTCGATTGCTTTCTCTTCACTTCTGCAACAAGTCTTCCACAGCTCTCCTCGATTCCTAAACTTGTTCCTCGAGTTACCATCTTATAACAATATTCTTCATCGTTTCTACACGAACCCGTTATGACTCTATACGATGAAGATGAATCTTTACTCGGAAGCTTAAACATATTATTTTTCACTCGAAAATATCCTAAATTTGTTTTTGATTCAGCTCCCTCTGATGGTGATGATCTGTATCCTTCCCAGGTCTTGAATAATCCAAACCTCTACACACATACAATAAAAAAACTTAATTAGTTTCAAAGTGAATAAATGCATGAAAAATATATAACTCTGTGACGTGTCTGTACCTGTCTACGTAAGGTTAATAAGACATGACCATGTAGATCCATTAGGTAAACTTCTCGGCAGCTTTTAGAATTATAATTATCGACACGATAAATTATATTTCCTTTTGAATCAAAGACGGTGCAGCCGTTTGTATTGAACACTAATGACTTCATCCAAATCGTGAAACTCTCTTTCTCCGTCGTCAAGTACGGCGAACTTGTTTCTTCTCCGTCGGCGAGGGTTTTCCGGTCGGGATNGACAATATTTTTTTTTTTTTTTTTTTTGATGATTTGATTTTGGTCGACATGGGCTGAAACTTGGGGTTATATATACTAGAACCGATTTCCCAAAGTTATTTACATTAAAAAATAACCAAAAAAAAAATAATAATTAAATTTCTTGGAAAAGGGTAGAGAGAGATAGGAAGAGAAAGGGAGAGAGAGAGGAGGATTTTGGTTACTTTCTTAATTTGAGTTTTATATTGGTTAGATGGTGTAATTTTCCTTTACTTTATTCGTTTGTGATTAATTTAAGTCAGCTTAATGATTGTCTACTCGTTTGTATGATTAATTATTCAATGTTCAAAGTAATTAAGTTCTTATCACATTAAGTCTCCACGTGTTTTAGAAGAAAGATGGTCCCATTATATGTTTGAATCTTCATATTTGTATATTTAAAATTATACATGTCATCTCAAGTTATATTTATATTGTTTTCTCTTGTGTATATCGATGTGTGAGCAGCTATATATATATCGATAACGAGGTCTTCCTCCACATGTTTAATGTGAAATCCTAACAGCGATCTTTGGAATATAAAGAAAATATTGTTGACTTAAGTTTAAGTTTGAAGTTAATTAAGTTATAAGTAATCCTAATGAATTTAGGATTAAGAAGAATTATCTATAATTATCTAAATATAAGTTTTCTAATGAAATTTAGGAGATTATCTTTGTTATATAATAAGATGCTAAGACCATGATTAACCCTAAGAACTTCCATTAGGTTCTTAGTTTTTTTTCTTTTTTATTTTTTCGTTTAAAAAAAAAAAATTAACCAATCGCGGGCCGCCATGTGTCAGTGAGGCCCGCAAACAGTGTAAGAGTTGGGTTCTTACAGAAGAATTTTAAGGGGTGGTTTTTAAAAAATGTGGACCCCACCCCTTAAAAATCCACCTTAAAAACCCCATTATTCATGCTCTAAGTTTGTAGCATAACTTATGAAATTTGTAAGAAAGCTTTAGTTTTGAACTACTTTCTAAAGTAATAAAATATTGTGTTATTACTCTTGGATCTAAGGGTTTAAATTCAATAAATACTATATTTATAATTTAACTAGACTGATCTATATGGGGTTCTAGGTTGCTTAAGAAATTGCTCTATCGATTTTGAATTGTATTTCCTCGTGTGCGCATGTCACACACACAAAATATATATATACATAAATGGTGACTAATTGTGTACATATCTATTTTAGTAATAAGTCAACAGTAATGTATATATGTGTGAAGAAAAATGTGAAATCCTCTTAGATAATAAAAAACTATCAATAAAAACATAAAATGACAATAATAACATACATATACTTTTTTAATGAATGTTAAATTTATTCTGATCAAAAAATATTTTTTTACAAATTTTTTTTAACAATTTAGGCCATCTTTATCCTACAAAGGGTTTTTAAATTTTTTTTTTTTTTTAAACTTTTTGTCTGAACAAAAAAAAATAATTATAAAATGCACCAATCGTGGTCCGCCACGTGTTGGCGGGGCCCACGAAAAGTGCAAATAATCATCAAGAGGCGTCTTTTCTTTTGGGACAATAGCATACGTATGTTCTTTATTTGTGGGTCTCCCTCCCCATTTTTGTCTTAAGAACCTCCTTTTGGGGAGGGATAAAGGTGTCCTTAGGGCATGTTTATTAGGGATATTTTAGCATGAGGTTCTTAACGTAATTTAAGAACTGTCTTTTAACTTTAACTAAAAACAAGTTAAGAGACGATTCTTAAATCTCTTATTTAAGAACTGTCTCTTAACTTTTTCTTAGTTAAAGTTAAGAGACGGTTCTTAAATTACACTAAGAATCCACGCTAAAATATCCTCAATAAACATGGCCTTATATGACTTGTTTATATGAAAGAAAATCTATTTTGAATCATGAGAATAAGTGACAAAAGCCCTTATGAACATCTCAAACATTCCTTTTAGCGCGAACAAAACCAAATGCTCATAGCTTGAGCATACCTTCCTTCCACTTTGCCCCACCAGATTATATAAATTGCTGCCTGAAAAACTGTGCGAACCAAGAACAATCAAGTGCATGCTGTCCATTCCAGAATTTGTTAAGCTCTGTAAAACCTGTCTCCAACTGCTCAAGTAATGAGAATTCAGTAAGTTTCTAGTAAGATTGCTCAAAATCAACTCGGAATAAGAGCAACTAATAAAGAACAAATGATCAAATCAGATTTCGTTCTACTTCTAGATATTAAATTAAATATAATCACTTTTTGGTGTACAAATATATTCACACAATATCAGCGACCACATATATAAAAATTAGTCAATGCTTAATATATAGTACACCAACTGTATCATTTTTAGGTGAACTGATTCTGAATACATATATGTGTGTGTATATATATCGTCACGATAGAGCTATAAATTCCTTTTTGTTTTCTTTCATATACTTAGATAAACGTTGCAATTATGTAATCACCAATTAAATAAATTTAAAATTGGTTGTAGATGAGTAAATGGAGTTGAAGTCGATGAAGAGTGCATTGTGTCACATGTTTTAGGTCTTAGGCGGATAAGCGTCAGACATCATTACCCTTTTGTTTCTGTCTTAATTATATATTCTAGTTTCTTTCTTTAATCGTGTAAACTATAAAATTAGGTTTTCGTTTTGTCGTATTAATTTATACACTTTAATTGAGTAATATAACTTTGGCATGTTGAACTTTTCTCGTGGCTGACGGATTCCCGAAATGATACTAAATAAACTGCAAGTTGAAGTATATTATTTGGCCAGATAACTGAAAAACAAAAAAAAAACATTTTAAAAACAGAAACATAAGCTTTTTTAACATTTTAATTAGCTGGAAATTTGTATGGTATGGTAGCACTCGTAAGAAAAAAAACACTAATATTGACACTTTAACCTCGTGTTACTTTTTCATGTAGATTGCGTTAGTCCAAGAGTTTCAACGTTTAAACTAACAACTTTTATGACACTTTCTGACGTAAGTCTTTTGAACTATGAATTAAGTAACCTTTTGTCCCTAAGTGTACATCATCCGTCACAAATCCAATTTAGATGACACAAACGATCCAATATATTTAACCTTTTGGAGGCACTTTTTGTGCCCTTTTGTGTTGGGATAAGCACCAGGTCCATATATCGATTACTGACAAAAAGAGAGGGATTGTTTAGAATTTTGTTAGGTTAATTAAACCAATATATGATCTAGTGTATTAAGTACTTTAATGGAAGTATTAGGTAGCCTAATCTTACTTTTCAAGCATATACACTTGTCTATTGGTGTGCAAAAGGTCACTTAGTGATACATCTTCACTATGTGTGAGTAAATCCTAATTCATATTATTATTGAAAGAACACTTTTCGGGGTCATTTAAAGAGATTGGAATGAGACACATAAGATTAGCATGCTTGAGGTTGACAAAAAGGCTTGATGTATGAAAGTAAACTTCTAGTTTTAAGTAGCGAGGGTAAAAAGTATTTTATCTATAGACGAAGTCACGTAGATAGGAAACAAAGTTATAACAGTATATTATGTTTTAACAAAAAAATTAAAAAAATCAAATTAAAAAAATTAGTACATAGCACTTTTCTAAATTAACCTTATTTATTGCCACTTATCCAACTCCAGATGGGGTTATGCACTTGTCTCTTCTTTGCTGTTGTCACAGATAGACCTGGTTATAAGTTAAAACGGATACATACAAAAAAAAAAAAAAATTAGGCGTGAGGCTCTGAGCCATTGACCTGTAAACACTTTCCAGACGGCCCAAACTCATGATAATATATAGCAAGAAACAATAACTATCGGATCAGTTAATTTCAAATTCCATAATTATCTGATCTACCCCATGCCATTTTAGTCTAGTGTTGCATTATCCATTTAGTTTCATCAGAATTTTGAAGCAGCAAACTCTATGTTGGTAACATGGTTTCAAAAGGAAAATGTGACATCTGTTAGAGTTTCTATTGATGATTGACTAGGTAGTACTGCCACGGTACAAGGACTAAAATTTGAGAAAGAAGAAACCATATTACGAATTGAGGACACTATTTATTTGCAAGATTTTAACTGTTATGCAGATTCTCTATTTCGACTGTGAAGATATATGAGTGTAGATACAAGATTCCAGACAATTTATGTTTTGATCTGGCACTTGAATGAAGATGCAAAGATCATGTGGACATCTTGAATCAGTTGCAAATATGGCAATGAACACAATATGATCTGCTACCGTGAGTATGCGGGTGAAATGATCAAGATGAGAAAGACTTAAAGACTGGATTGGTGATTAAGTCAGACTTAATGAATCAATACTTTGGAGAGAAAGAATGTAGAGATTTACCTTAGAAAATGAAGATCTCGTATGGAAAGTGTCTTAAAGACTTATGAGAAGTTTTAAGATTTACTTTGGGTATATATAGTCATACTTGATCTGAGTAGTTAAAGTTGTCACGAGAATTGTATTCTTAGCACAAGTGTGGGTTTCATAAACTAAGTGAATGAAAACACAAAAGGCTAAGAGGAGAATATTGTTCAGGTTAGAATATTTCTCAATAACATAAAATTCGATGGATCACATATTAGTCAAATTAATGTAGCAATAGCAGAATATGCTTTGTTCTGCTATGTTCTCTGTCCATTATCAAATTCTGAAGATAGAAGAGTAATTGATATTGGCGATGGGAACTTGGTTGTTTCAAACAAGTTTTGATGATGACCATAGCCAATAGCCAATAGGTGTGCGACTAGGACAGATCAATAGAAAAGGAGAAGTTGATGATGAAGCTGTCAAGAAGCATTGCAAGAAGTTAGCACTTTTGCTTCATTTTGATTAGAACCAGTGTTGGCCCTAACCTAAAGCTAGGAAATCACCAGCTTTAAGCACCAAATTATATTAAATACTTATGGTCATCAAAATGACCAAAAGTCGCATCTATCCTAGTGGTTGTGTACCACTTGACTGAGTTGAGAGTGTTAAGTTTGAAGCTACAAGAACCCCAAATATATTTTTGCTTTTAGGTCCGGTTAGAACAAGTTTAATGGCGCTTTAGCTGGTTCAGAAGCATGGTGTCTATTATCTGACAAGGCTAAGAGGATTGCTTATGATCAAGAGAGCCAGAGAGGACTCAGAAACCCCCACTCCCACATAAACCTGCTCTTGTGAATCCATCAAAACAGAGGAAAAGACGTATGTACATATTGGACTATGCGTTAAAATATCAAGATATAATGCCAATAGCAGAGGATTTTTATCTTAATAAGGGTATAACGCTGCACAAATAGTAATCAGACTACCTTTGCAACTGAGGAAACTTCATAGGCAAGTTTTGTGAGGCCAGTTAACTTCTCATCATCTCTCCTTCAACAATGACGGTTGAGTCTCTAGCGTCTATAGCCAAGATATAAACGCAAGAAATTGTTTTAGGACACTCTTGTTCTCATGGCAAGTTTGATTTTTTTTCCGATAACCTCGAGTCGGTAAGGGTTTTATTGATTCTCGCTGATTATGGTTTCATTATTGTACAGAATGCCAAATAGAAATATTTTCTATTTCAACGAAGTAAACTACCAGATGTGGGACGTGAATCTGAAGAAGTACATATCTCAAGGACCCTGGAAAGCCTTACGTACTCGGCAAGGTACAGTACATTGGTTTGGTTAGAGATTTCACAGGACATTGTTCTACGATGAGATTTACGTGTACGGACCCTCGTGGCCCCAAAGCAAAAAAGGAAAGCTTAGGCTTTTGCATGAGTGTGCTGCACTGTTGAGCTTCATCATTGAACAAGCCGGAGGAAAAAATCAGATGGACACCACAGAATACTAGATATCCAACCGACCGAGGTAACTGAAAACCACGTGTCATGTTTAATTTATTACTCCTTACTTTCATATTAACCGTAGTTTTTTTTAAAAAAAATCATTATAAAATAAGTGTCGTTTTAGTATTTCAATGCAAAATTTATTAATTTTATTTTTCAATTAATTTTTTTATTGATTGCAATATGATTATGTGTATAGTAATGATGTTTTTATATAGAAATATGCAAAATTAAATATTTTCTTAATTTGTGTGTAAAAAGCTAAAATGACATTTATTATAAAACAGAAGTACAAGACTTCAACCAAAACATAAGCCATTTAACTAAAAGTAAAAACAATTTGTAGTTTCAAAAAATAAAAATAAATAAAAACAATTTGTGTGTTAATGCATATAAATATTACTCCCTCGGTTTCATAATAAGTGTCATTTTAGTTTTTTGCACATAGATTAAGAAAACATTTAATTTTGCATATTTTCTATAGAAAAACATCATTACCTATACACCTAATCATATTTCAACCAATAAAAAATTAAACTGGAAAATAAAATCAATAAGTTATGCATTAAAATCCTAAAACGACACTTATTTCATAACAAATTTTTTTCTCTAAAAAGACACTCTTTGCGAAACGGAGGGAGTAACACGTAATACAATCTGACAGGCATGCAGACTAGCTATATCTATACATGTATCAATTTCAATGTTGGAATTGATCACATAATTAAATCACATTTTGTAAGTTCCAAGGCAGTATCAGTCACATTTCATGAAGTTCTTTTTCTTTCCAAAATTTTCTTACCATTTTTCTTCTTCTTCAAAAAAATAATAATTCTTACCATAAAAATTATTTCACTTTTGTAAGTAACATCGGATTTGTATGATAAATATTTGACAAAATATTATATATCTCCCAAATTACGTTGTATCATATTATTTTGTTTTTATATATATATATATATATATATATATATATATATATCAAACTATTAAAATTTGGATTAAATTTACAACAAAATGTAGAAAGGATGTAAATTTACAAAAAAATGTAGAAAGGATGTTTCATAATCTATTTAACTAGATTTACAAGAAAGCTAAGTGCTTAAATATGAGTAAATTAGTTCTTTATTGTTGGAATTTAAATGTTAATGGCTTTTTCTCAAAGTTTTTTTAAATGTTACATAAATATCTACATCTTATTTTAAAAAATCTTCCTGTTACAGATATTGTTTTATACAGATTAAGGTTTCCCAAATAGTTTTGCTAAGTACATTATGAAAAAAAGGAAACAATGTTATTGGTCAGATCCTTGTTTAATACGGAGTATAGATCAGCTACGTGAAGGTGTATCGTGAAACTGTGAACCGCGGATTATTATTGATCGCTTTCCCTACCACAGAAAAAAAAAAACATGAATATCAGTCAATAAGCTCCAAATTTCGGATTAAAAAAATAAAAATTCAAAAACCTGAATTCAAGGAGGGAAAATCCCTCGAAACTCGAGTAGAATAGAAGACGACGATCTTCTGGTGATTCGAAAAGGTAATTGGATGCGATCGATTCAGATTAGGGTTTTAGGTTACAAAGATATTTCGATTTTCGATGTGCATATTTTCGAAATTTTGATTCCTGATGATTAGGTTTTGCTCGATTTTTATATTTCATATTACCTGGAAAGATCTTTGCTTGTTTGTGAAATACCCAAAAAGGGATTCTCTGATCGCCCGCCAAAGTTTTTTTTTTTTTTTTTCTTTCTGTTGTTCTGATTAATTTCGTATATACACTCTTTATTCAAATTCATAGCGTTTTAACGTTTATGCTGGTTTTGATTTTGATTTTGATTTATTTATTTAGTTTTGTTCAGTGAGAGGTTAAGCTAAAGGTTGAAACTTTCCTGCTCTAACCACCTTTTGAAGGATGAGAGACCGTTAGTATCTGCATGAGTTTGCTCACAGATGAATCTTCACGAGCCATCTGATAATCTGATTGTTTATAACGTATTGGAGAGTGACTCAAGGACTTGGAGATTAGGGTTTCCATCTCTTAGGTGCTGAGTTTTGGATTCTAGACTTCCATGAGCGTGTCATAGCATGAAGGTTGGGAAGATTTTAAATGGATAAAGGAGATTGTAATAGGACACTCTGTGAGATTGTGAGTCTGCTAAAATCATGGCTCCCCTGGCGATCCGAGCCAGCTACTGTGTCCAGGGATTTCTGGATGCCTGATCAGAGCTGTCGTGTATGTTATGAGTGTGATTGTCAGTTTACCCTTATCAATCGTAGGCACCATTGCCGTCTTTGTGGGAGAGTTTTCTGTGGGAAATGTACAGCGAATTCAATACCTTTGGCCACCAGCGACTTGAGAACTCCCCGTGAAGAGTGGGAGAGGATCCGTGTTTGCAATTATTGTTTCAGGCAGTGGGAGCTAGGTGATGGTGGAGCGCATCTTTCAAATATCCCCGAAATTAGTACTTCATCTT
>MU108274.1:0-23510 GCA_012274485.2 Sinapis alba
GCCACTCCAGCAAACGCAGCAGCCGTCACTACAATTTAACAACACAACTCAATTTAGTTAAATCAGATTGTAGTGGTTTTACTTGGAGATAGTTAATAGTGAAATATTTTTTTTTTTTAAAACACAAACCTGAAGCAATAACGGCTGAGTTGTTACTATCTTTCAGTTTTGTAACCACACAATTTGATTCAAATCTCTTCCGATGACGTTCTATATCTGCAGCCTGCGCATTAGGTATAACAAATGATTCATTAGAAGATGAACAAAACATACTATATATATTGAATATTACCAAAGTGAGAATGAATAATTTTACCGAAAGTTTGCCAACAATCATATGAGCTTTGTAGAAAATGTCCTTAACATCATCATCATCACCCCAACCATCTTCAAACTGATTGATCAAATCTTCAGTTACAAGCTCAACACCTCTCTCTTTAGCTTTCATGGCAGGCTGCCAAGATCTCAAGAACCCTACAAACCCTTTAAGCGAAAGCTTATGAGGAATGTCAAGCTGTATAGGCTTCCCTTCTGATCCCATCCCTATGCTTTCAAAAGGAAACGGTATCGTTTTATAGCCATCAAACGCAAGATTCATAACGGGAGTTCTATACGGAAACGTGGAATCCACGAGACGTTTCATGATGGCATCGACTTCAGGGGAGATGACTAGGTCGTTGTAGACCCAAACAGCGATTAACCCTCCTTCTTTGCGAAGAACACGTTTGGCTATGTTGTAGAAAGGCATGAGATCGAAGTAGTGAACGGCTTGTGCAGCGACAATGAGGTCAACGGAGTTATCTCCGCCGACAAGAGCGACCATTTTGTCTTCAGAAAACTCTGTGGGAGTGTGATGGTAGCTGATTCGCTCCTGTTTCACCGCTCGTTTCAGTTGTGCTTCGTTTATGTCTGTAGCCACAACTTTCTCGAAGTACTCTGCCAGCTGTAATTTATAAACAACACAAGTTATGTTCAGAAAGAAACAGTTCATCTTATTTTTCTCCAACTCTGGTCCTCTGAATCTGAGAAATGATCTAGTTCTTGTACCTTAAAGACCATGTCATCATCAGCTAAAAGAAAAGAAGATAAAAATGGAAAATTTTAGATGAAGAAAGAATAAGCTTACACCAATGGCGGCTTGACCATTTCCAGTACCGACATCCCAAGCCAGTTTGTGTTGACCGGTTCGAGCAGCCAGCTTAGTGAACCAGTCGATCGGGTATCTAGGCCTTGCGTTCTGGTAAGCATCCGCTAGTTTATCAGACAAAGCAGCCATTGTTTTTTTCTTTCTTGATCTCTCTCTCCCTGTTTCTTGTTCTTGTTCTTGTGTTCCTTATTACATATTGAGAACATACATTGACCTTTATACTGAAAAAGGTAATGGAACCAAGTCAAAGTTGACAAAGTCAAATCTGGGCGACGAGTCTTCTTCTTCTCTTTCTTCTTAATCCAAGAGTTGGTCTTTCTTCCATGTTCTTAATCCTTTTTTAAATCTCGTCTGTACATTGTTGACTTTTCTTCAGTGTCGCAACAACTCATGATTGGTAGATATCTAATAACGTACCTATTTATTACATACTAGTTTTTTTGTTTATATATTTTAAATTTACTTATTATCATTTTTATTACTATGTGAAATCTTTTGTTTGAGTTTATTTTAATTAAGTAATTTTCACTATTTTATTTTATTTTTGTAGGTTTATAATTATACCATAGGTTTACGATTCTAAAAAAACAGAAAATGAGTAGCATGACCAACATTCCTAATATGAAAATTCTTCTGATATAATATTTTCATCTAAGTCGTTAATTTTCAGTGATTGCATACTATATTTTTTAAAAAAAAATATTTTTGATAATTATTATTGAGAAATTCCTTTAGATAGCCCATTTTAGTTTATTCTTCACAAAAATACTTTTTAAGAAAAAAAATGACCAAAATAGTTTTTTAGAAGCTAATTTTTTATTAATATGCATTTATATCCCTTGGGTTAACTAATTTAGACTTTAGGGTTTAGAGTAAAGGGGTGGGTTTGGGGATATGGTTTCAAATTTCAAAAAAAAATAAAGAAAAATGAAAATTTCAAAAAAAAAAAGCTATTTTGGTCATTTTATTTTTCTAGAGCTATTTTTGTGACAAAAACTTTAAAAAGGCTATTTAAGAGAATTGTCCATTCTTATTTTAAAAAGTTAGTAATATATATGAAGTTATTAAAGTAAAATCGTATTATTGGTCTTTAGGCTATTACTAATTTTTTACATTGTTTTTAATTAATTGTTAAACTATATTAAATATGGTTAATTAATATTGGTTCGTAATCTTTATATATTTTACTACTAATATTTATCAACATGATTTTCTTTCCACTCTTTATTATTAAATAATTTTACGAAAGTATTTATTTTTATCAGATATAGTTAGCTGCACAAATATGGATCTGCAATATAATTTATTTATTAAATCTTAATTTTGTTGCATATTTCCTATTGTATATTTATTTAAGTATGAGTCTATCTCTATCTTCATTTATGCTTTCTATTTTTGAGGTTTATTCCTATTTTACCTTTTATATGTTTTCAATCGTTTTTCTATATTGTTAATAATATTCAACTTTTTGTTATTTTCCTATTTATGTGTTTTATGGTCTGTATTTATGTTTTGTTATATACTTAACATATTGTTGTTTCAGTTTATTCCTTTAGTTTTGGGACTTTGTAGTTTCTTATAATTATGATATAATTTTGACATGTTTACAATCTTTAAAAAGATCATCTCTTCCTAATTATTTTTAATTGATTTAGTACATTAATACTGACAGTGATTTTTTTAAGACACCTTTTTGGTTAGTTGAAATATTTACATAATTTCGAAAAAAATGTCCAAATTTAATTTAATTTATAATATGATTTATGTTAAATATATTTAACTAAAATATTTGATGTTAGTTTTTTTTTTAAAGTTCACTTAGATACTAAATTAGTTTTTCCTGGATATTTTTTTCTAGGGATTTAACATTGATATCAAAGCATATTTGTAATGTTATTAATATCAAGCGAGTTTTAGATCAATAATAGGTTTACACCATAATAAACCAAGCAACAAAAATATGACACCAATGATAAGTAGCACTGATCACAAATATTTATATTCCTAAGAATCAAGATATTTTCCGTCCATTTTCAATAAAGGAGACTTGAAAGATTACATCACAAATAGTAAAACTTGAAAATTTTGTTACACGAAATAAGAAATTTCCAAGAGACTAAGTGTTTAGGAATTGTTTACATAGAAATAAAATTGATGCTTCAGCCAAGTTCTTCCATCATCTTCACGTGTAATCAGGTCTAAGACACAAAATATGTAAATACAACTTTAGATACTCATAACTAAAAATAAATAGTTATAAAGTTCTCAAATACACAACCAATAATACCAAAGTAACTGAACTGATCAACTCTGAGATGTTTTGTAGATCAAAACCTCAAGGATTCACATCCACATAGTAGTAAGTTGAATGGTCAAATAGGTTTGATATGCATTAGTAATTAGAAAAGTAAGAAATTTACCAATCTGCAGTTAGCTTCTAACTGCAGGATGAGCAGCGTCATGAGAATGTATCCTCTTGTCACCTTGGACTGCAACTGAATCTTATAGGAAAGAAGACTGCAAAAGCTGGCTCTATTTTGTAAAATTTCTGGCAAACTAAACTCAGAAGCATTAAAAAACAGAACAATCTGCATCGCTACTTGACTAAAACAGAACGTGACTGTTCGGTTTCATAGATACCTCTGGATTCATTATATCCTTGACCAGATCCAAGACTGGTTTCTCTAATTCTTGACTTAAGTGAAGAACCGAGGAAGCACCATACGGTAGCAGCTGAAAACTTGATTTCACAGCTTCTAGCTCCATCAGTTCATATGACATAGACATACCGAATCCTCTTTCTATGAATAAATGGAAACAACATCGTTGACGTAAACAACTATTTGGAAAGAGTCGATAACAACAGTAGGGAAAGAAAGACTTTATCTTAGACAGACTCAGAATCATAAAATATTTTTTCAAGACCCACACAAAAACCCCTAAAACCTAATTGCATTTTCCAGTCTAAGCTCAACTCTTCCTCTTCCTATTCATCACCACGAAGACCTAAAGTTGTCGTCAAAGAGGTGGGGTGCGATGGGAGTTGTATAGCTTCTGTGCAGGGTGGAATATGGTAGCAGTGGAAGGCAGGAAGGAGTTATATATGGTAAAGCTTGGGAAATTGAACGTGTATTGCCATTTTGGTGTTATAGTATTGAAGAGGGATTTAATGACTTAACGAAGAGGACTTATGCCAAAGCTTTGATGACAACTTTAAGTCTTCGTGGTGATGATGAGGAAGAGGAAGAGTTGAGCACTTTCATTAGATGACATGGTCGTACGAAACCTTCCTATTGGAGGATTTTCTGAGCTGACGTGGACCCTCTCTTTGTTGAGGATAAGCAACTTTTAGTAGTATAAGATTTTCTGACGTGTGGGCCAATAATAATATTTTGGATCCTAATTATATTGGGCCTTGTTAATATTGAGCCTTAATAAATACTATAGGTCCATTATGAAGTTTCGTGCTTTTCTATTAAAAGATATCATCTTACAAACTTAATCCAAAAGTCTTCACTCACAAACACTAAATTTAGTCATCAGAATTTATCTAAACACAAATAAATCTTATATTTTTATTGACTAAACTATTCTAAGTATGGCAAATCTGTTAATTATATTTAATGGTCACTTTTGATAGAAATGTCTTGATCAACACAATTATAATTAGTTTAAAATTTGAGATTCAAAATAACTTCTTTATTTTATTTTTTAATTATAACTTCTCATTTTGATTAAAATGACTTACTTAACCATATTCCTATATGTTTTAAATAAAAATTTTTAAAAAATTATATAATTCAATTAACTACGATAAAGCATATCATATATGCGTTTAGCTTTTTAGGAAAGTCTTCATACTTGTATACTTATAAAAAATCTGAATTTAAAATATGTAAATTTATATATATAAATGTTTTTGTTGTATAACAAAATTATATTGTATATGTGATCAACTTTACTTGAATTATATTTATTATTCTACTCAGTAACTATTTTTTTTTTTGTAAATAGAATCATTACACGGATCCTTAAACAATCACTTCACAAGGATAACTAAAATAAGTAAATAACTATGTTTAGTTTGTTTTTGAGTTTAACCATTTACTTATCATGTTATATCTGAAATATTTTAAATATGCTATGTGTTGAACAAAACTTTTAATTATCAATTCAATTTTAAGAAATACTATTTAAAGCTTATTTAAACATATATACTTAAATAAATCATTTTAATTAAGATAAAAATATAAATTTTAGTTAAACTATTTTAAATTTAGAATTAAAAATCTTATATTTGTATTGACCATACCACTTTAGTTATATCAAAAGTCAAACGTTAAATATAGTTAAAAGAACTAAGTAGTTTAGTTTTGATTGAATTAAAATTATTTAATACATGAAAATATAAAATTTAATTATCTATATTATTAAAACTGAAGTACTTTTTGGAATTGTTTGGAAACAGGGATAAGAATAAAATTAAAAAGTGATTGGAAACAGTTACATCACGAAAATAAGTGTTTGGAAACATGTATATCTCGAAATATCTATAGAAATACATGTGTTTATTTAAAATGATACTTTCGGATAAATACATGGAAAAAAAAAACTGATTTACCTTGATTCTCTACAATTCAAATATTCCAATTTAGATTTTTATCTTTATTATAGATATTTTCGGATTGTGTAAAAGGAATATATTCAATTAGCTATCACCCCTACAATCAAGCAATATCTTAATTGCTAGATTTCACTAATAATATCTAACTTGCACACCAATTTTCCTAAACCATATATATATCCTGTGAATCTAACTTTGCCAAGACATATTCGACGGTCAAAAAAAAAAAGAAAAAAAACAGAGCAAGGCATGTCAACTGACGCGAGTTGTAACCTCATCAAGGATGTCAAGCCTTACAAAACAGGTTGGAGAGTACGTGTGAAGATGCTTCATTCCTGGAAACAGAACTTTGGGGGAGAAACACTTGAGTGCATCCTTGCAGATGAAACATTAACTGTCTATTTTATATATATTTGTATATCTTTCAAAACTGTACAAAGTATAATATTGTTTTTGTCCTACTCACAGGGTGGTAAGATTCATGCTTCAGGCAAAAGAAGTCGGATGTTTCGTGTGCAGCGTGGCTTGCCTATTGGAGAATGGAGGATTCTCCAAAACTTCACCGTATCACAGGCTGGTGGGCAGTATCGACCAACGAACCTGCAATACAAGATGACAATCATTGGTGACACTGTGATCTCGAAATCTGATTTTCAAAACAATGGTGCCTTCCTTGATCTTGCAAGTTATGAAGATATCATTGAGGGAAAACTGAATCCGAACTTCCTAATTGGTATCTTACCCTCTCCTGCGCTTTTTTCTTATATTAATCCTCAGATTTTACTGTGATGTATAAAGTATTCAGATATATTAAATTTCACAGATGTTCTTGGTTAAATATTTGATATGCAAGACATAAAAACTGTGCAAGTGAAGAACGAAGATCGGAAGAGAGTAATCTTTCGATTACGTGACACAAAGTAAGAAATATATTTTTATTTTCGACTGTATGAAAACTATATTCGTAGTTTTCTAACTGTCTATCTTATGTTTCAGTGGGAATGATTTGGAATGTTGCTTGTGGGGAAAATATGCAGAACAAATCGAATCTCATCTTGCAGAAAATGAAGGGCAACCAATTATTTGTTTGATTAGGTTTGCAAAAATCAGCTACTACAAAGGTATAAACCACATTATAATTTCAAAAGTAGATTCAGTTTAATCTATGAATTAATAATTTACGGCAACAAGTATAATGTATAATAGGAAATATGCAAATAACAAATGCATTTGATGCTTCACTTGTGATTCTCAACCCAGCTATGCAAGAAGCTATTGATTTCAAACAAAGGTACATTACGTTCTATAATGGACACATACTGTATATGTGGATGTCTTTTTCATTTTTTATATCCTTATTTTAAAACAAATCAGGATGTTACAAGCTGAACTTCCTCTTGCCATTGTGCAAAACAAACTGGAACACAAGGCAATCAAACAGCAAGCAAAAGATTGGGATGATGTTCAAGTCAGTTCAATATCCGAGATTTTGGTGGCTGTTGAGGTTATTTTTATTTCCCTTCAGTGATATTAAAATTTTTAAAACACATCACGACTAAGTAATATAGATCGTGTGTATCGTGTGTTTTCTTACTATTCAGGAACAGAAATGCAAAATCACATGTTCCATTGAATCAATTGACACAGATTGGGGTTGGTTTTTCTTTGGACATGACCGATGCAATCATCGCGTTACCAGGATCGGGAGAAATGATCCTCAAAGGATTTCACAAAATGAAAAACCATTGTTCCGTTTTGAGTTCTGTCGTACCAATGTCACTAATGTGTCACCAAAGTAAGTTTAAATCATTATTCTGCAGTCTCATCATATTAAAATAAATTTAGATTACTGATGTGCCACTTAAATGTTAGGTACAAGCTTCATGTCTATGTGGCAGATGAGAGCGACTCCTGCAAAATAATGTTGCTTAACTCTGTTGGGAAAACTGTTATTGGTAAGGATGCTGTGGAGATTTGGAATGGTTCACACGATGAGGCAAGTATATTTTCTTAAAAATTTTATGGACTTTCATATTACCAATATATATACATGTCTATTCCTAATTTGTTTATTTGTTTATTTATCAGATTGAAGATCCAGAAGATCTTCCTGAACTGATACAGAATTTAGTTGGAAAATCATTTTGTTTTGGTATTTCTATTAGCTCAGACAATGTCACAAACGGAGCAGACACTTACTTGGTGTCTGAAGTAAGGGCTGGTGAAGAGATTCATCAAATCGAATCTCAAACTGCCCCAGTTTCTCTTATTGAAACAGGTTCCTCAACCTTCTCTGGTGGAGAGGTACGTTAAATACTATTGTAATATATTTTCGATGTGGTTACCTATATTTAAAGATGTGTAGACTAACTTTTAATAATTTGTTTGGAGTTTAGGTTTTAGTGTTTGATCCTAATTCACAGAATTCTTCTGAAGATGTGACCACACCATTCTCTAAGCGCAAGGAAAAAGATGATCTACCTGACATAACCTCAACCTCTAAGAAATTGTGCTCAACGAGAATCAAGAAGGAGAAATCTAAAACTGAGTAGATTGGTGTTGTTTATTTAATTTAATTTGCTGTTGTTTTTATTTAGTTTTTTATTCCTTTGTTTTGCTCTATTTAGACTACTCTGTTTTTCCTATAATAAATTTATGAAGTGCTTTTGAAATTTATATTATTTTTTATCCATTCTTCTAAAAAATTGCAATAAATAATAGTCAAATAAGAAATACGAAAACTATTGTTTCTCCATAACATAATTTTACAGTTTATATAGAAGCGCATACCTTTAAGTACACAAGTCGGCCCCAGATCATATGACAAGTCCCTTTGGCTTTTCTTGAATTGCATAAAACACACGATTTCTAAGCATCCACCATTTTGACGTCAAACTGTGTATGTATAAGTCATTAGTACCCCATTAACTTTACATTTTAATAAAAAGAAAGTTAATACTTCAGCTTTTTTAAATTGGAATAATGTTAAAGCTTGAACAAATAACTCAAAACTAATTTTGTATGGATAATGGTTGTTTTTTAAGAAACTAAACTATGATCTTAAATTTTTATAAAAATGGCGCAAGTGAATCTAATTATTTAATGAAACCACCATACAATATTTATTATTATATATTCAATTGCCAAATAATATAGATACTACTAAAAAAACAATCAAATAAAAAATCTTTAGATATTCTTTTCTGTTATTCCAAAACAAACGACGATCTTCCTAACCCTTTTCACTCTCTACATCTTCACCAAAAATTACAAGGCTGATATCAACACGAAATTGGATTGGTTCCAGGGAAAGCATAATGAATCGAAAAAGAAAGGATCAGAGTCAAATCAACATTTCAGTGCTTCAATCCGGGGAAAGTATAATGAAACGAAAAAGAATGGATCAGACTCAAATCAACATCTCAGTCAAAAAAACAGACTACAGATATTTAAGATATACATCTTGCAAGCCTGTAACTGTGCAGGCCATGGTGTCTTTAAAGTCTATTTTCAAAAGATTATATGATGGTGTTGGTAAGGATGCATCTAAAAACAATATATGTTCTCCAGTAGAAGAAATGTCATACACACCAAAAACCACTACAAACAAACGCAAATGCAGACTTGGTAATTGTTTAACAAGCTTTACTTGGGTGTCTACATTTGTAGTTGTGCATTAAAAAACTGCAGTCAAGTGGGAATGTTAAATTGTACTGGATAAATTTACAGGTCTGGACTTGATGTCAAATGAAATTTTCAGCTCTCCAGAACTAAGGAGTTGTGTGACAGCACTATCATGTAAGTTTGTTATTTACTTTTTCTTAGTGATTAATTTAGAAGTCAATACTGTAAAGCTGATCTATACAAACTGGTTTTGCTTCATCATCAGCTAAAGATGTCAACAACTCAGGAGTAAACTCAAGTAATTTACGAATAGCAAAAAAACAGAGAAATTCCAGAATACCAAAGAAATCGAGAAAGAATGCAGAGAATGTTTTAAAAGACATTACGAACATCTCCTATTCCTTAGCAAATGAAAGACATGCTACACCACTAGCTGCTGAAAATGGAATGTACAAGGATTATCTCAGTGGTGATGATGACACAGAAATGGATGATTATAATGTAGATGATCAAGGTTATATGAAACTCTGTTTTTATTAATATAGATACATGTTTCATAACATTGTCTTGATGTTCTAATATATTATTGTGTGATAATGTCAGGAATACTTGAAGAAATTGATGATGAACTAGACATTGATTGTAGTTCACAGGATACAACAGATTCCGAAAATGAACAAATACACTTTGATGTGTCTGTTCAGCCAGAAACAACTCCTATAAAGGGAAAACAATACAAAAGAAAGGCTCGACGAGAGCTGTCTGGTTGTGCTTTGAATTCTCCTAAATCCACTACTTCTAAGAAAGAAGATTGTAAGCACAACAAATATATATAGTATATTTTAACATGAATTTTTTGTTAGAATTCTAATGTTATTAACGTTTCCTTTGAACTATACAGCTTACCTAGATGAGGGTGATCCAGAATATACATGTGGTCATTGTGGTGCTATTATGTGGTATGGCGAAAGGATTAACAAACGTAAGAATTCACGTAATCCTTCTTTTACACTATGTTGTGGGCAAGGTCAAGTTCAGTTACCTTTATTAAAAGACCCACCCACTGCACTGAAGAGTTTAATGGAAGGAGATGATGCACAAAGCAAGCATTTTCAGAGAAACATGAGACCTTACAACATGGTCTTCTCATTTACTTCTCTTGGTGGGAAAGTGGAAAGATGTGTTAAAAAAGGCAATGGCCCAGATATGTTTCAACTGCAAGGGGAGAATTACCATCTAATGGACAGTTTACAACCACCAGATGGTCGTGAAGCCAAATTTGGACAACTATACATAGTGGACACCGAAAACGAGGCAGAAAACAGATCCAAATGTTTGAGGTAAGACTAGAACAGTAGATATCGAAAATATATTTTCATAATGTTGTCCAAAATGGATCTGTTTGCAAAGTTTGTTTAGTTCTGTCAAATATTTACATATATGGTTTGTAACTTAAATTTAAAGGCTAATTGAACTTTCTCCTATATTTCAGCAAAGGTAATCAACGTTTTCAAGTTAAGAAGAAAGATGGATTGAAGAAAGAGATCATTGAGGTTTTGATGAAGATGTTAAATGAAGTCAATCCATATGTTAAGCAGTTTAGATCAGCAAGAGATCGATTTGATACTAACCCAGAAGATGCTTTTCATATGAGAATTGTTAGTGATCGTCTTAAAGATGGAAGGACATATAATACACCCACAGCTTCAGAAGTAGCTGCACTTATTCCTGGAGATTTCAATCTTGATATGAATAGAAGGGATATTGTTCTTCAGAAACATTGTGGGAAACTTAAGAGAATTAATGAGATACATGTTTCATATCTTGCACTTCAGTATCCTCTATTGTTTTCGTATGGAGAAGATGGTTTCAGACTTGGGATAAAGAAAGGTGTTACTGAAGCTACTAAGAAACATAAGAAGGCTACTATTAGTATGAGGCAATTCTTTGCATTTCGTCTTCAAGAACGTAAGAATGAGTCTCACTGTCTTTTACATGCTAGACGTCTTTTCCAGCAGTTTTTGGTTGATGCCTATACAACTATAGAGTCCAATCGTCTTCGCTATCTGAAGTGTAATCAGTCTACTCTCCGATCTGATAGTTATGACTCTATTAAAGAATCTGAGAGTGCTGGAAAGATTGATATGCACCATAGAAGCTATCAGCAAAGCAATCAGCAAAGCAATTTATGGAGATTGCAGAGCCTAATGATGGAGAAGCCGAGATCGAAATTCCACCAGAATTTTTGATAACCGATGCTGATAATCCTATAGAAGCTATCAGCAAAGCAATTTATGGAGATTTTGCTTCACTACAACAAAATAAAGAGATAAAATTCTTTCAAGAAAGAGCTATTTTGTGTCCTACTAATGAAGATGTGAACATTATCAACGATTACATGTTGGATATGCTCGATGGTAAGTATAGACAAGTTCGTTCATAGCTATGTTCATATATATCACATATAAATATTTGACTAATACTTGCTATTTATGCGTTTCAGGAGAAGAAAAGATATATATCAGCGCCGACAGTATTGATCCTTCTGATACAAATTCAGTTAATGACGAAGCTCTTGGTCCTGATTTTCTAAACACCATAAAGGTTTCAGGTTTACCAAATCATAGTCTTAGACTAAAGGTTGGTTGTCCCGTAATGGTTTTAAGGAATATTAATCCTACAACAGGGTTAATGAATGGAACCAGGCTTCAAATCACTGAAGTGATGAATTTTATGGTTCAAGCGAAAATAATTACTGGGGAAAAGGTTGGAGATACAGTAGATATTCCCAGACTATCAATAACACCATCAGATACCCGATTGCCTTTTAAAATGCGTAGAAGGCAATTACCTTTGGCAGTGGCTTTTGCAATTACAATAAACAAAAGTCAAGGACAATCTTTATCGGAAGTGGGTCTTTTTTTACCCAAGCCTGTGTTTTCACATGGACAGCTATATGTGGCAATATCTAGAGTGACCTCAAAGAAAGGATTGAAAATTTTAGCTCTTGGTAAAGATGGTAAGCCCCAGAGGAAAACCATGAATGTAGTATTCAAAGAAATTTTCAACAACCTTGGAGAAAATGATTGATAAGGTAGTGGAGTTTGAAAATCTTCTCTTAATGATCTATAATATTTTTTGATTTAACTTAATGTGTTAGAGTAATTTATACGACTTGACTAAGAATTTCTTTTGTTATTGCAGATTTCAGTGATAGTCAAGAAAGTGGAGTTTACTTTAAGTATTTGTGAACATTTTTGTTACTAATAGGATGAATGTTATTTTATTGTTATTGAGTTATTTACCAACAATTAAAATTTTGCATTTTTTATATTTTTTTAACTACATCAAACACAATCACACAAGTCAATCAAGAAATGTTACATAAGAGAGTAAGGAAAATAAAAAGCAGAGGTCATCATCAATTTCCCCTACATCTACCACAGTCCTAAATGATTCTACTTCTCTATTAATCTATGAATTAATCATTTATAAAGAATTACTAACCTTCGTTTTGAACGTAAGGCTGGCAATTCTATTTGGTATTTGTGATCCTCCGGTAAATGCATAATTTTCACCCATGTACAATTCTTATCAATGACACCTCCATGAAAGCATACAAAAGCAAAGAATTAAAAAAAAATAGACTTGAAAATGTTTTAGAATGACAGTTACTTTTTTAGAAAACATTACTAAAAGAAGGTAAAGATACACTACCTGATATGGTGACAAGTTTTGTACTCACTTACTTCATCGGTTTCAGAAATTTTTTATTCACCGTGTATCTCATATCCAACCTTCAGTCAGTTAATAAACAAAAGTTAGACATTGCAGATGAATTTTGCTATGTTGTCCCATGAATAATTGCCAGTGTTTATAACTCAGTTACAATATTGTTCTAAAGATACAGAACAAGTCATAGCTAGAAATTTAGTTTCGTTTTTTGTACATTAAAGGCTTATCTAAGTCATAGTATTAAATCAAAACAGAAACCTCCAATGTATAAATTATGATATAAAAAAAAACAGACTCATTCCAAACTAATACAGACTGATTAAGCAATATTCATATCTAAATCATATTTTAAATGAGTTGGTTTACCTATGAATATTCAATACAGAACTTAGAAAAAAACAGAAAAAAATATAAATCGCCTAAGAGAAATAGAAACTTCTCTTTGTTTCTTCCATGACCACAATCAATTTTTCAGCTCCGGTAACCTAACAAGAAATTGATAACACATGAAATTCATCACATCATCTCCTTTTTCTTGAAAATACCTTTCAATGATTCCAAATTCTGGTAATATAATATTTGACTTTCGATGTATACAAAGTCAAGGTGATAATTAAATTTACCTTTATGCCTCTTCAGAGAGTGATTTTCCTTTCCAAGTCTTGATAAACTGTGTTGATGGACGATCTACTACAATTGAAAACAGATCTAATAAAGATTGAAAGAATTTTTAGGATTTAAAAACCTAATTTTTACAACAAAATTAGAACAAACAGAATATAAACAGCCTTTCCTCTAACAGTAAATCGATTGTTGATGGAGGTATTGATGAACATGATTCGTCTTCTTCAGATTCTGGGCGGAGTTTATCAAAGGAGATGAAGACGAAGAGATAAGAGAGAGAGACGTGAATGAGAGGTGGAAGACAGAGCAAAAAAAAAGTAGTTAACTTGCAATATTAACACGTTTCTTTCCCGGAATAATAAGTTGGACAATTGGACATTGTCTAAAAAAATTAATATGGGCCAGTGAAATGTATATTTGGGTAACTGATTTATCAATTCTATAATAAAGCCCATTCTCTACTAAATGGCATCTATATTATTGTATTAAACGAAGTATTAATTTTTTACGTTGTGAAGCAATTTATTGTTTTTTTTGTGTTACAAATAAAAACCAAAACTGAAACATATATTATATATATATAAAACAATATTCAAATATAGTATTAACTTATTTAGTTTTGTAATATATAAATACTTTGAGAATAGAATTTTCAAGAAAACAAAATAAAAAAGTAATAATAATTCATTGGAAATCATTTTTTTTAAAAATTAGTAAATTGTTTCATTTTTAAATAAAGAAACAAAAAGAAAGTTGTTAACATATAATTAGTACATTTTCATCAATAAAAAATTGCATCATTTGTTAAAAAAAAAACAAATTGCATCATGTTCTAAATTCTTCAAAATTATACAATGTAAATTAAACAAATTAATATTTAACACAAATATATATATATATAGATTATATATATGTGTAAATTATAAAAAAAAAATTAAAATATTTAATTTTCAAGAAAACAAAATAATATTAAATTAAAAATAATTCATAGAAAACTAATAAAAAAATAAAATTTAGTATGTTATTTCATTTTAAAATAAATTAACAAAAAACAATAGGTTAATATATAAATAGTACAATTACATCAAAGTTATAAAATTTCAATATAATATTATGTATAAACTAAAAAAATATTATCAAACATCTATACTATAAAATAATATATTCTATTATGTATGTAAATTACAAAACATAAAAACTATACATGATTTTTTTTATAAAACCAGCGATTTGCGATTTGTGAATTTATGTTAAACATAAGTTAAATCAAACATCTGCGCGGGGGCGCGGATCAAGTTCTAGTGTATTATTAAAAATTGAGGATTAAAATGACGTGGTAAGAGTTATTGATTTTTTTGATTTTTTTTTTTAACACCGATTAAATTTAAAAGTTAGAGAGCTCATTATTTTATCCATTTTTCTTTTCTTTTTTGGTTGGGGTGGGAGGTCAACTAATCGGACTTGACATCCCGATTAGCATAATAATGTTTGATACAAGAAAACTCGCAAATCTTCAATCATCGACCAGTCTGGTCTCTCTGCATCTTTTCGAATCGATCGTTTACGTAAACCCATAGAATTTCCAATCCGAAGAACCCTAATTACGAATCGAGATGGGTAAGAACGATTTTCTAACACCGAAGGCGATGGCGAATCGGATGAAGGCGAAGGGTCTTCAGAAGCTCCGATGGTACTGCCAGATGTGTCAGAAACAGTGCCGTGACGAGAACGGCTTCAAATGCCACTGTATGAGCGAGTCTCACCAGCGGCAGATGCAGGTCTTCGGCCAGAACCAGAATCGCGTCCTCCAAGGCTACTCCGAGGAGTTCGAGTCGACGTTCCTCGATCTCATGCGCCGGAGCCACCGTTTCTCTCGTATCGCCGCCACTGTGGTTTACAACGAGTACATTAACGACAGGCACCATGTTCACATGAATTCGACTGAGTGGGCGACGTTGACGGAGTTTATTAAGTACTTGGGGAAGACGGGGAAGTGTAAGGTTGAAGAGACTCCTAAAGGTTGGTTCATTACTTATATCGATAGAGATTCTGAGACTTTGTTTAAAGAGAGGTTGAAGAATAAGAGAGTTAAGAGTGATTTAGCTGAGGAGGAGAAGCAAGAGAGGGAGATTCAGAAACAGATTGACAGAGCTGCTGAGAAGTTGAATACTTGTGATGATGATGATGATGATGATGATGTTGAGAAGAAGAAAGATGAAGACTTGTTGAGGTTGAAGAGTGGTGTCAAGGTTGGGTTCTCTCTTGGTGGAGGGATTAAACAGGCTGTTACTACTGGTGATCAAGCGAGAGGGGAGAGCTCGAAAGGTATGTTTGAGGATGAAGAGGACGAGAGAGGGGAGAAGAGGAAACAAAGCGGAGGAGACTCCGAGAGAAGATCGGCTTTGGAGGAGTTGATGAAGGAGGAAGAAAAGAAGAAGGAGAGGATGAATCGTAAACCTTACTGGCTGTTCCAAGGGATTGTTGTGAAGGTGATGAGTAAAGCTCTTGCAGAGAAAGGGTATTATAAGCAAAAGGGTGTTGTGAGGAAAGTGATTGATAATTATGTTGGGGAGATTGAGATGCTTGACTCTAAGCATGTGCTACGAGTTGATCAGGAGGAGCTTGAGACGGTGCTTCCACAGATTGGAGGGTTAGTGAAGATTGTGAATGGGGCGTATCGCGGTTCAAATGCCAAGTTGTTGGGTGTGGATACAGACAAGTTCTGTGCTAAAGTGCAGATCGAGAAAGGCGTCTATGAAGGAAGAGTCATTAAGTCCATTGAGTATGAAGACATATGCAAACTTATTGCTTAGATCTTTAGACCATATCAGGTGCATACTGTGCTTTGTATTTCTACTTGAACACCTTTTGTTTTCTGCAAGCGAGTTTCAGACAGACGCTCACTGTTACTGTTATAAGAAAACAAAATGTTCAAAAAAGCTTCTGGATTTTGGTTTATTTTAATCCTCTTTTGTCAAAAAAGCGAGTTTGCAGCCAACATAAGAGGATCATGAGACTAGAATCTTCTCTTCTCCTCTGTTTCTCTAGAAAGATGATTTCTTTAGTGAGCCAATGTCGCTTATCTGCAGTGTTGCGTTTGTCTTGTTGCAGAATTGGTCATTACTTTGGAGTGAAAACATGATTGATATGGTAATAAAAACGAATCCAAGCGAGGGGAGATGCGAATTTTTATGTATGGGGGAAGACAAATAAGAGAGGATCAAGCTCATTGGTACCATTACAAGATGACACGTGGCAAAACACACCACAGCCACTAAATCATGCAAACTCGTAATCCAAACCACACAAGGTCTCCTCCTCCTATGGCAAAATCCAACTAATCTTCTGTCTTTTTACCTTGGGTCTGAGCTCGAACCTAAAGATAAGAATCCACCATGTCTTTAGCTCCGACCAGTTATCCATCTCTGTATTCACTGTCAAGAACCCAGCAGACCAAGCAAAACCATGCCTTGATCACTCAACCCAGCTTCATTCCCGCCAAAAGTCTCTTCCTTTCGAGCAATTCGTGCAATACCCATGTGGCAAAACGCCGGAGTTTCGCTTTGAAGGCGTCGGAGACAGATTCCACAGCCAAACCTGAAGCAGGAGGAAATGAAGAAGAAGAAGAGAAATACGAAACATATGAGATAGAAGTGGAGCAGCCTTATGGTTTGAAGTTCAGGAAAGGAAGAGATGGTGGGACTTACATTGATGCTATCTTACCCGGTGGATATGCTGATAAAACAGGCAAATTCACGGTCGGAGACAGAGTTATTGCCACAAGGTTTGCTCTCTTTCTCATCCTTTGAATTGATTACCTTTAGAGAACTTGACTGGAATCTCAACTGTAGAACCTTCAAACTTGCCTTGTATCTATTGTTCATTATGTAACTTTGAATATATTTGAGTGTGCAGTGCAGTGTTTGGGACAGAGATTTGGCCTGCAGCTGAGTACGGTAGGACTATGTACACAATCCGCCAGCGAATTGGTCCGTTGCTTATGCAAATGGAGAAGCGATATGGTTTGTTGTTAACATTCCCAAACTGAATCTCTCTCTTGCTTTGTGTCATCATCAATTCTCTCTAAAAGAAACTAGTGTTGTTCGTCTTCTTATCTTGTAGGTAAGCTTGATGATTCTGGTGAGCTAACAGAGAAAGAGATAATCAGAGCTGAGAGAAATGCAGGTTTCATTAGCAGTAGGTTGAGGGAGATTCAGGTTCGTTTCCTCTTGTAACCTTCTTTACAAGTATTGTTTTATGCTGCACCAAAAGTAATGTATTGTGTGGGTAGATGCAAAACTATTTGAGGAAGAAAGAACTGAAAGCTCAACGGGAGAAGGATCTTCGTGAAGGGCTTCAGTTTTCCAAGTAAATCCTCAAGTTCTCTTGTGAGTTTAGCCTAATGTTTGTACAAGACAGGAAAGCGAGTACTATGGACTTGTATCTCTAATTGATGTAGGAATGGTAAGTATGAGGAAGCACTGGAGAGGTTTGAGTCTGTGTTAGGCTCTAAACCAACCCCAGACGAAGCATCAGTTGCAAGTTACAATGTTGCTTGCTGCTACTCGAAGCTTAATCAGGTAAAAGGGCTCTTTAATCTTTCAGATATTGCATGTTTGACTTTTGCAGAGTTCGTAAGAGTTCCTTTGATAGGTTCAAGCTGGTCTCTCAGCTCTAGAAGAAGCATTGAAGTCAGGATATGAAGATTTCAAGGTAATCTCAATGAGTTCTCTCATGTTTCAATCAATGAGAGACCATAAGAGAGAATGTTGTTTGTTGAAGCTGAGGGATTGTTTTGTTTGCAGAGAATCCGAAGCGATCCAGATCTGGAAAACATCAGGAAGTCAGAGGATTTTGATCCACTAATGAAGCAGTTTGATGAATCTTTCATCAACGAGAGTGCCATTAACGCCATCAAATCATTGTTTGGCTTTAACAAGAAATAGTTCACCACCTACAAGCTTATGTCTTTTGATGTGATTCTGTTCATAGCTTCTCTTCTCTTTTCTTCTTGGCTATATATATATATACTCTTTGAGGAATTGTTTTCAATCGTGAAGGTGTTCTTTTACCATTTTCAACCAAATTGTATCTTTTCTTATATGAAATGTTTCAAAAGTGATCATCTTTCAAGATTCAGTATCTTTTTTTTTATGACTGAACATAGCACAACGGTTTGTATTAGTGTGTCACGTTTATCATAAACCTAAATTCAGATCTGGTAATGTTGCGTGCATTGGTTATAGACTACAGGATAGGAATCATGATTTTATTCATAATATTGATTCAAAATTTCAGTACACACATCACATTCTCTTGGTTCAAAATCATTACATTTAGCTCTCATCTATTTTGCAAGCTAAAAGGAATCTGTTTCCGGCAGAGTTACTTGATCTCCTCAGTATCCATATCCTGAAACAAGAGAGAAGTAACACAGAATCAGTAATGAGACATGAATGTTTTGGAGGATCTTCACTGAAGATTCAAAGTATCTGAATGTCTGAAACAAACCTGAGTTGTCCATTGGGTTGCCTACGGGAACTGGCTCAGGCTCCTTGATCTCAACAACGACACAGTCTGACATCAAGAATGTTTTTGCAACCGAAGCTGCATGTTCCAAGCAACATCTCACAACCTAAATCCAGACAAATCACATTCAGATTAATGGACCAATCAGCTTAGAGAAGACAGAGTTTATGTATGTATGCAAACACACTGACCTTTGTTGGATCAATGATTCCTGCAGCCATTAAATCCTCGTACTTGCCGGTTGCAGCATTGTAACCGTATTTCACGTTATCGTTAGAAAGCACCTGACAATGAATAAAAAGACAGCTATTCAAGTATCCGAATAGTGTGTGTGGAGGCTTTTCGTCTGTTAAACTACTACCTTCTCGCTAACTACGCTTCCGTTGACTCCAGCATTCTTGGCAATCAGTTTCAGAGGGTAACTCAGTGCTCTTTTCACGATATCCGCACCAACCTGGAGTAAGTGAATCAGGTAAGTTAGAAGAAGACATGTAATGTTTGAGAATAAGAAACTGAAGGCTTTTGATGAATTTACCTTTTCTTCATCATTTTCAAGGGCGGCTTTAATGGCATCAACCTTGGAAGCAAGGCGAAGCAGAGTACAACCACCACCAACAACAATACCTTCCTCAACAGCAGCCTGCGGAATAGAAATCCTGATCAGTAGTAGTTCACGAGTATGCTTTTAAAACCTCAGAATGAAAAAGATCACCTTTGTAGCATTAAGAGCATCTTCAACTCTCAGTTTCTTCTCTTTGAGCTCTGTCTCCGTTTGTGCTCCGACCTTCAACCAATACAATACATAAAATCTTTAATTAATATATCTCTCGAGCATAGCATATTCTTTTTGTTATATTCAAGAATAGCAATGCTAACCTGAATCACAGCAACTCCACCGGAGAGCTTTGCAATTCTCTCATTCAGTTTTTCCTTCTCATAATCTTGCTCCGCTTGCTGCACAAACCAAGTACCATATTACTGTCAAAAAAGCTAGTAGAGATCTCATATACTTGCTCTACTCTTCTACTACAAGTCAATTACCTCAATAAGATTCTTAATCTGTGTAACACGCTTTTGCACTGCGTCCTGTGTGCTCCCATCACCTACAATGGTCGAAGTCTCCTTCGTGAGGACCACCTTTGCGGCATTACCAAGAACCTCTTTTCCAGCTTTTTCAAGTGAAAGACCAACTTCCTCACGAATCACAGTTGCTGCAAGCGCAGATATTTTTTTTTTTAAAGAATAAGATTAAGACCAAAACGATTATGCCTAAGCATAAAGGCTGAGCAAGTTACCTCCAGTTAGAATGGCAATATCGTCAAGGTATTGACTCTTGCGCTCTCCAAATCCTGGAGCCCTGAGAGCTGCAATCTTCAGTGTACCTCTAAGCTTGTTAACAACGAGGGTCGCTAAAGCCTCTTGCTCAATGTCTTCTGCAATTATTAAAATTGGGTATCCTCCTCTAATGGCATCCTCCAGAACACCAACAAGATCCCTTGCATTGGTAATTTTCTTGTCAACTAGAAGCAACTGCAAATCATAAAATACATTAGAACATTCAACTGGTGCAACACTTTGGATGGATAGAGTGAGCTCAGAGTTACCTTGCAGTTGTCGAACTCAACTGACATTTTCTCGCTGTCTGTCACAAAGTAAGGGGAGATGTAACCGCGATCAAACTGCATTCCCTCCACAACGTAGAGAGCGTTCTCGGCACTTTTACCCTCCTCAAGTGTCACCACACCCTTCCTACCCACTCTGCTCATTGCTTCAGCAATCATACTTCCAATCTCTTCGTTGTTACCCGCACTAACAGCTGCCACATCTGCAAGTTCACTGTCTTCAACCTACATGATCATACACATGTCTTACTTTCAGCGATCATACTTTTGACTCGTCACATATTTAAAAAGAAAGAAAGAGTGCTATGTAAAATGTGTAACCTCTTTAGACATTTTCTTGAGCTCGGCAACCAAAGCCTTTGCTGTCTTCTCAATGCCTCTAGTGATCAATACAGGGTTTGCGCCAGCGGCCACCACCTGAATGATACAAATTCCAGGATAAATATCACTGTTATTTTTTGATTTTCACAAGAGAAAGAACGTTAGACATACCTTGACACCCTCAGCAATGAAACCTTGTGCAAGAACAACAGAGGTTGTGGTACCGTCACCAGCCAAGTCATTAGTCTTGGCAGCTGCTTGCCTGACAAGCTTAGCACCAATGTTCTCAACAGGGTCTTCCAGTTCAACCTAGAGTAGAAAGTTCAAAATTATAAAAGTCTTTTCAATAAAAAAGTCACTATCAGAGGGAGAAACGATTCCATACCTCCCTTGCAACAGTGACACCATCATTAACAATTCTAGGTGACCCATACTTGCTCTCAAGAACAACATTTCGCCCTTTAGGTCCAAGTGTAACACCAACTAGGTCTGCAAGCTTGTTGACACCAGCCTAGTACAACAAATGTAAAACCCTTAGCACCAGTAGTAAATTTTTAACAGAATAAAAAGAAAAAGAAAGCTCACTTGAAGTTTCCTAATGGTAGTTCCGTCTTTGTTGAAATGCAACTCCTTGGCTGCGCATACAATTGCAGGACTTGATCTCCTGTGCCTGGGACACACATTCTGCCTCCTTCCGAATGAGCTTGAAGACAGCTTGTTCATGAGTTTCTTATCAGATTTGTGACTATTTGGAGCAACCATTGAACCAATGGAGGACGTTGCAGTGAAAGTCGATGCCATTTTTTCACTACAAAAACACACACAATTCAACAGTTAGATAACATTTATAAGAATTATATGTTTTTTTTTTAAAAGGACTCTTCTTTTCGTCAATATTTGGTATTATAATCAAATATAAAACAACCCATAAAGCTAAACTGGTGAAAACAGGCAACAAATATAAGAAAAGAAGAAGAAAGGCGAGTACACATTTCAAAGTAGAGCTCACTAAGAACACCATTGACAAACTATGTAACAATAATCCTTATATCTATGAAGTAACCAAACTCGTTAGAGAAATGAATTACGGAAAGAGTTTTGAAAAGGTTTCAGCAAGTTCTCATCCAACATCAAACATGGACACATTAAACTGAGCCACAGAAAATGCAGAGGCTGAAATGAAATGAAATGAAATGAAGAGAAAACAAAAAGAACTAACAGAGAAGGGAAGCAGCGGAGGAGGTTCTTCACCGGAAGGGTGTTTTCTTCCGGATAAGAAGATTGGAAGGAAGGAAGGAAGTAGGTTTATCTCTTTACTCTCTCGCCTGGTGGGTGTGGGGTGCCTTTTAACGTTCCCTTAGCTCTTCAAGCTTTTGAGTTAATCTCCGCCGTTGGATTCAACGCTCCAAGATGGGTAATCGCATCCTGGATCTCTTTCCCTGGCCTTTGTTTCTAATTGGGCTTAGTCCTTGGCCCTTTTTAGATACAAAATCAAAAAAAATATATAATCATTTCTTAAAAAGTTTTTTTGGGAACCCCTTAATCTAATGATCTATTATATAATGAGAGAGTTGTGCTCTCTCCTGAGGCTGCCACGTCAGCATATGGTGGGTCCCACACAATATTTTTTTGTAAAAATAATTATTTGCATGCTTTAAGAGTCGAACCATGCACCTCTCAGTGCTTATATGATTGACATAACCAACTGAACTACAAGAGATTTTGTAAAATGGACGGTCGAAGTTTTATTTATTCTTTACGAGACCGGAAACACATGCATCCATTATAGTTGGGATTGCGGGTCAATCTTGACCCGCCAACCCGTAGATCGATTCTTTTTTTTGTTCAAAATTCTGACTCGCCTAATCCACTAACAAAAAGTTTTAAATATGCACCCGCCCCACTTAACTTACGGATAAGCCGCAAGACACGCATATAATATTAAATTTAATAAAATAATTATTTTATTATATATTAAATATTTTATATAAAAATAATTAAAGTAATATTTAAAATTAAAATAATAATTTTATATGCTTTTACAATGTATTTCACTCTTTACAGTTTTTGCGGTTTGATGGGTATATGCGACTCAATTTTTTCCGACTCGCACCCGTTTTGCTTAAAATTGATTCAACCCGCAAATGCACCTGTATATCAAAATTTTTGAATCGATCAACCCGCATCCGTTCCGTGTTGGATTAATGCGGGACCAACAAGTAATGACTCAAATTCTCAGCTTTAACTTCCATGTTTCCCCTCAGGGTCGGTATTGTTTGTAAAT